>OVBE01014822.1:0-11848 GCA_900406425.1 Iberis pinnata | reverse complement strand
ATCTTTTGTCTTCCCTTTCATGACGAATGCTAAAAAGAACAACACCGCCATCTTCAACTTATCTTGAGACGATCCTTGGATTGATAACAGCTTCTCTCTAATTTCACTCCGCTCCGGATTTCCATCTTTGCCAAAATGCTTCTCAACAAATTTCAAACTCCCTAAATCCTTGTAATTGGCCAGGTATTGATGGCAGTTCAACCCGGATATGAGTCCATGTTCTCTTATAGAATAGCGAATTGGGACCCCGTTCACTACAAACCAAAGTTCCCGTTTCTTATCCGTCTTCACAGCTCGAACTAGGAATGCCCACAACCCTACAAGCCTATGGTTATTTTCAATAGGCATATGGAAAAAAGTTCTTGAACTGAGGATTCTCTACGAACCACTTCAAAGTGGTTCCCCCTATGCCTTTAATTAAGGTTACGGCATCATTGAGATGACACCTCGTTTGAATCTTCGGATACAGCGGGAATTTATCTGGTAAGAACCAGAAATCTAGAGGCTGCATTGGCTCAGCAACCTACAAAAAATCAAAACAAAAACAATTAAGAAATGATTGGATAATTGTCAATTAGTTATTCTCAGTTAAACATAGTTATCCCCAGTTATATGTACATAGTTATCCCCAGTTAAACCAAGTTAAACTATTACATGTCCATAGTTAAACTTAGTTATTCTTATTTAAACAATTAAATGGATCAACATAAATGTATGTAAACAAAGTTATCCCGAGTTAAACCTAGTTAAACTATTAAATGTATATAGTTAAACTTAGTTATTCCTAGTTAAACAATTAAATCAACATGCTTGTATGTAAACAAAGTTATCCCTAGTTAAACACCGTCTAACTAGTTACCCATGCTATGTATCATAGTTATTTCCCTGTTAAACCTAGTTAACCTTGTTAACCCAGTTATTCTTGAAATTACTTTTATTGTTGTTACGTAGTTAACCTAGTTAATCTAGTTATCCCATGTTAAACCTAGTTACACTATTACATTTACATAGTTATTCCCACTTCAACCTAGTTAAACAACTAAATCAACGTAGTTAACCTAGTTAATCTAGTTATCCTACTTAGTCATTCAAATGGGATCCCATTCAAACACACTTTACCTCTCGAGATGAGTCTGAATCTTCATCTGACGCCTCCCCAGAAGCCTCAGACGTCGTTTCCTCCTCAGGTACAAAATCCGCCGCCGGCAAGGCTACCTCTACCGCCATTGTAGCCTCTTTGTCTTTGTCTCCCTCTCGAGAAAGAGGGACATTCGCATTCTTTGTTCTTGGTGGTATCTTATCCGATTTCTGTCACAAACAACAAAGACAAAGTCCACAACTCCGATTAAACTAACAAATTCCCAAATATCCCGAAACCCCCATAAATGAGAAGAAGAAGAAACTTACCTTTACCAAATGGAGAGTAGAACCGAACAATGAGAGGAGAAGATGAGAAACGAAAATATGTCGAAATAGGATTGATAACCGTGAGAAATAGAGGGAAAATCCGAAGAAATATGATAGTGGAGTAGTGGATTTGGAGATGATGAAGGTTGAGGATGAAGAACAAAGTTATTCCCCTTTAGTTAGGGTTTTGCGGAAAAGGGAGGGAAAAGAGAAGGGAAAATTGATTGGGTTGGGTTTATTAAACCAGGCCAATTTAAATTTTAGGTTTAATGATCCAATTGGACTTGGGTCTGGTGGGGGATCCGATTTCAGGGTGGGTTGGGTGCGTAAATAAGAGGATTCATTAAGGGTAGAGTTGTATTTGGCCATTATTTTGATTTTAAAAAAATAAAAATAAAATTCTTTTTTATAAGAGGGCCCTTTGAACCTTTTCTCCCACCAAGAGGGACACATAAGCCTTTTCTCCATAAGGAGAGAGGGTAATTATTTTAGAGATGATGTGACGTCATATGAAATATTAGCTAACTTTTATATATATATATAATTTAACATAAAAAAAGTATGGTTATTTAGTAACCATTTTCAATTTAGTGGTCAGTGTTTTAAAAAAACTTCTCCAATTAGGTTCGAAGTTATTATATTACGAGTACTTTTGTAAATTGTATATTTTTGTTCTTTATTTTAGAAAATATGTTTTTTAATTTAGAAAATAAATATTTTTTCTAGTTTAAAAAATAAGTATTTTTGTTCATTCACATAAAACATTCATCATACACAAACACAATTCACCATTCACATAACAATTCATCATTAACAAAAACAATCCATCATTCACACGAACAATTCACATTTATCATTCACGAAACGAAATAGTACATAAATACAAAGACTTTTTATAAATTATTATTTAACAAATTATAAAACCTTTTCATACCTTATTACCCAATTTTCTATTATATTGTTGACTCAATCGGTTGCTTGACTTTTTTCCATCTTAAATATAATATAACTAGAAATTTTACAGAGAAACACAAATAAAGCCCGAGAATATTACGAGAGATAAAGTTGTGAGGAATAAACCTCCGGAACTAAAAGCCCAAAAGAGGGAAGCAGAATTCTAAGNGAAAAAAAAAAAAAAAAAAAAAAAACCAAAGGAAAATTACATCATAAAAGCTAAAAACTCAAACGCTCCAACGAACACGAATCTGAAGATCGACAATCCCTAAAAACAATGACCGCAAATACTTCCGATAGTCCATTCAAGCGGGAAACGAGATCCTCCTATGATGAATCGGACTACCTCAATGAGAATAAACCATAGACAAAAGAACTGAGAGGCACTAGCTTATGGGACATACCATCATACCTTCGGAAACGGCTAGTCAAGAGAACCATGACTGTTGAAACGCCAAGAAAGCCTGCCAGAAAAAAAGTCCTCGAACTGGACTTAAATGTAAAGACAAGGAGTGACCGAGACCGTACCGGATAAAGCGATTCAACAGATGAGAACCACCTAGGACAACACCGGATAGGAACAAAGGGGACAAGCCGAGAACCGGAAAACCTGCCGCATAACTAGAAGAGAAGACGACCAAACCTGATGCAAAATCCAACCAGAAAGCTCTACCTAACCAACAACCAATCAAGTAAAACCAAGAAGCCTCACCCAAACCAAACTGCGCCACATACTACCAAACAGACCAACAACAAACCAAGACCGTGACAGAAACAAACCAAAAGCCACGGTCCTACCACCAAACAAAAAGAAGGCAAAGAAGGAGATCTAACCATCACCTTCAAGGGAAGGTGGGCAGAGACCGCCGCAGGCGAGTACCAGCAGGGAAGCAGCAGACTGAAAGGACCACCAGGATAGCATAGGACCACAGAGCCGGGAAAATGCTGACTCGTCGCCAAACTGAGAGGGAAACGCTGGATCTGGGAAGACAATGCTAGAGCCAAAAGGACTCGAAGGAGACCGTCGAAACCAGAAGTCGCACCAGCCGACCGTCGTGTTTCACCCGCCATTGGAAAAAGGCGAACCAGAGCCAACCGCAGAGAGGGTTGGAGACCGGAGAAGCTCCAAGCCACTAAAACAATTGGAGAAAAACATAGAGTCCGCAAGACGAGAAAGTAAAAGCGAATGGAACCGGCGACCGGCGCTGAAGGAGCCGCCGACGCCGGTTTAAGAGAAAACTAGAAATAGGTTTTTTTGTCTCGTAAAACGGTTCAGAGAGAGAAAGATTTTTTTTTATGGGGATTTTTTTATTACTCTTATTTTTCCAATCGGTTGCGTGATATATGAGCCTATTTTTATGACTATTAAAGCAGTGTTAACGACTAAAAATATTAAATGGAATAGATGATCGACAAAAGTATATTAAACAAAAATTGCCGCCAGCGATTTACAAAAAATGTGAAAACATAATGAAAGTACCGTTGTATTCTAAAGCGTTAGATTATTTGTTATTATCCGCAACAGCGATGAAACCAAAAAAGTAGCAGTTCTCTTTTTATATTGTGTTTGCTATGATGACAAATGTATTTTCTGATTACTCTTATTAATTATAGTGTTTAGAAAACAAATAAGACGTAATTATGTTGCAACGTGATATTTGAAATATTATAAATATACTAAATATCTTTATTAGTATCTTTTTAGTATTTATCATAATTTGATTTTAAATAGTTTTTAGGTTATATTCTTTTACCACACATAGGCATATTCTATTATTTATACTTTGATCAATTATCAATAAAGCTTTTTGCTTTGAGAGAAGAGAATGTTTGCTCCTTAGTTTGGTAGATCTTGAGAGGTCTCAACGAATATAAGAATGCTTGATTTATCGGGAATTTTCAGACTAAACGAATAATCATGCAAAATTTAGTTTTCCAGATATTCACAGAATCAACGAGTCTCTAATTGTATATAGCTTCCACCTCTTCAACGGTTGGTATCAGAACTGCGTTTCTTTGATTTCCTAATCAAAGAACGATCTTGGATGTCATGTTTATAGGTAGTTGCTACACTTTCGAGGATGAAAGTCCTTTTGCCGAGAGAGAAGAGAACCACGAGATCTACAGAGATATATATGGTGATCAAATCTATGACGTTTATGAAAATTGCGTCGAGGTAATTGATTTCATTTTCAGAGAAGAAGATTTCATAAATCGGATATGTGAAAAATCAGATTTGTGCAGATATTGTGCGAAATATGATTCGTGCAAAAGGCGTGCAAGATCAGATCCGTGAAAAATTCGTAAAAAATTAGATTTGTGCAAATCAAGAGCATCAGAAGATGAAGATTTATGAAGGAAGAAGATTTATAAAGGAAGAATCTTACTGAAGACGAATCTTTTTTGGTGGGCGAGACCTGATGCAGCGTGATATTTATAATATTCCAAATATACTAAATATCTTTAATATTATTTTTAGTATTTATCATGATGTATTTGTTATTATCTCTTTATGGAGTTTTAATAGTTTTTAGGTTGTATTCTTTTACTATAAATAGCTCTAAGGTCTATTGTATTATTTAGACTTTGACTAATTATTAATAAATCTTTTTGCTTTGAGAGAAGAGATGATGTTGCATTTAAGAATGTTGGATTTATTCGGAGATTCTCTTACTAAACGAATAATCTTGCACACTCTAGTTTTCCGGGTATTCATAGAATTAACGGATCTTTAGTTGTATATAGCTTATGCCCCTTCATCAAATTAAGATATGAAATCAATAAATACTAAATTATTAGACTAAGAGTAAAACTAAAAAACATCATTGATTTTCTTCTCTCTAGATTTGTGTCTCTCTTTCTTTCTCGAAGGGGGTGGTTTTTAAGATTTAGAGTTTATTCACTCCGGTCGAACAATAACTCCTTGCCCCGCGGCACCCAGGTCCGTTGGTAAAACCAGTGCCGGCGGACTTGCCCTAACATCCTTTTCATGAGGTCTTCAAGCCTCGTCCACTCTCCATTCGTCAGATTCGCCGAGTCTATAGAAGAGGTGAAGCTGCCAGCGGTGGAGATATCCAGCCACTTCTACTCCATGGCGCCATGGCACTGAGGACGGTGAAACACATGAGGGGGATCCTCAAGGCGGAGATTCTTTGCATGTGCGACTTTGGAGGTGAATCCTCTCTTCTCGGTGGCGGCGTAGGGATGCAGCCACCGTTTGGTCTGGTGTACAGATTTCCCCTCTTTGCCAAAAATTTACCCCCCCCCCCCTTTGTCCGAAGTCCACCGAAGCGTTATTTAACTTTCATTCCTCCTCCTTCTCTTCTATTGATTTGAGCAGGCGACGGTGATGGGTGTGTGTCACCGTTGCTTTTGTGCTGTCGACGGGCCTCCGCTTGTCCTGGACCAAAGGAGTTCGAAGGGCCTCGTCTCCGGCGGTGGCAATCGAGGGTATTCTTCTTGGCCAAATGATACCTAGGGTTTTTGAGTTTTGGTCGGGCCTCCTCAACCTTAGGGGTTCCCTTCCAAATCTCTAATATAGAAATTAGGATTGGGATTAATGTATTTTGGGCCTGAAATTATGCTTTGGGCATATATTTGAATTAATATAAATAAAACTTTTTTAAAAAACAATAAAACTACTTTATAAAAGAAAACTAATAAAATTAATAATGAAGGTTGGATGTACTTAAGAAAGAGACATATGGTCTGTGTCTTTTTTCCTTAAGCCTCTCATTTTCTTTCAAAAGTTTTTGATTTTCTGACTTAGAGCTTTGACTGGGTTTTTCCCCAATTATATCCTCAAAGTAATTATTTCTTGTGAACAGTTAGTTGTTTTCGTCCACTCGTTTAAGTCCAAGATAGTTTCAGAAGCTCACTATCCACTTTACTATTCATCTTCATCGCAATCTAGATCGTCTCCTTCGGATCTTCAACTTTCCTTCCTCTTTCTCTCTAATGGCTAGCCCACTTGATACATCTTTTGATGGCCTATCCTTAGAAGCTAATGAATCCCCGTATATCTTTCAAGATACTCTAGATTACCTCTCTACTGCAAGAAACACAACCAGTCTTATTGGATGAACTCCGAACCCAAATCAACAGAAAATATAAGATTTTATACTTGATATGCCTAAGAAATGGTAGCTCTATGATCGAGTCCAAGGTATCACTTTCTCCCGAGACAAATTTTAGTTCATATTTCAATATGAACATGATCTCACCATGGTTCTTAACAAAAGAGCTCAAACTTTCATCCAATGGACTTTGGCTATAGATAGATGGATCAAAGACCCTCCAACAAACTAGCTACAACATATCAAAGTTTGGGTTCGTATCTATAATATACCAGTTAACCATTACACAACAAAAGCCATCATAGACCTTGGATATTATGCGGGTCAAGTCATTGAAGTCGCCTTTAATCCTCACCAAACTTTGACTCAAAATTATGTTCGTGTACTGGTTAAGTTGGACACTTCAAAGCCTCTCCAAAGATACAAATCAGTACAGCTGCCATCTGGCGAAATGTCAAAAGTTTTATATGATTTCGAGAAACTCCAAAAGTGATGCTATAAATGCCAGAGGCTCACACATGAACAAGTAAATTATCCTTGGGCAGCCAAAAATAATCAGCCTCAGAATCAAAATACCTCTCCACACCAAACTAGAAACTCTCCTACACCACAATCTAGAGTCCTACAGTATTCAGTTCCCTTGTTTGGTGTTCTTTCTAAGTCACAAGTTGGTATTAATCCAAATACAGGCAGACCTAGGATTGTACCTAAAGTTTTGGAAGAGATGCGCAGATATTTGATGACAGCGACTAGTCCTGAAAGAATAATACGAGAAGAATGTGTTAAAAATCAATCAGACTAGTGGAAAAAGACCTCGTCGCCCAAAAGACTATTTTCATATTAGAACCATATCCTATCATTACCCCAGATATTGACAAAAGGAAAGGAACTGTATTCGACTTCAACCCCCAATCTCAACCTTCATCCCTGTCTAACAACAATTAAGTAAGACCAAAACTAATGTCGGCAGTAATCAGAGCAGGAACTCAAGGCCATAACTTTCAACTCAGCCTAATCCCTTATGACCAACCTATCCATCAGTTGAATCTTGCATCAAGACTACAATTTCCCCCTAGTCCAATGGTGTTTACATTTGATTCAAACGAATCAAGCTCTTCCTGGACTAAGGAGAAAAAGAAAAAGCAAAGAAGAAGACCATCAAAGATCAATCGGACTTTCAAAGTTATGGATGGACTACCACAACAATAAGAGGAAGCAACAAGTCCATCATTACTCTCAAGGCAGACAAGGAAAACAACCAAAGAAAGTGGCACTCTCCTTGGATAGTTAGCTCCAAGATAAATGAGTCTTCTTCTCATGGAATTTTCAAGGTATAGGTAAATATAATGACTTGAAAATTTCAAGACTCACGGAGCTGCGAAGAAACTACTTCCTTGACATAATCTTTTTGATAGAGACGAAGAACTCCAAGGCTAAACTTATAGATCTACAAGCTGCTTATAATAAAAAAGTATGGAGCACACAATCTCCAAGACCTCATCTCAACACATGAGATAAGCTAATAGAAAGAAAAAATAAAATAAGTCGGTGGAAAAAAGTTTTTAACCTAAACCCAGCGGATACCATTAATTCCACTCAACATCTTCTGGAAAAAGAACAATATGCAACCAATCCATCAACCTCTTTGATCCCTCAAAAGAAACTTAATGAATGTTTATGGAGAAGAAGAACTAAATTGGCAGCAAAAGTCAAGAAAAAAATGGCTTGCAGAGGGGGACTCCAACACTACATTCTTCCATCACTCGGTTAAAGCAAATAGATCAAAACACTTTCTAGAAGCTATATCAGATAACAATGATAATCTTCACAGAGGTGAAGCATCAAAAGGTGATATTGTTTGTACATATTTTAATTACATGTTCTCATCCTCAGGTGCATCAAATTTCAACTCCCTTCTTTAAGGTTTTCAGACAAAAGGTCACATCCAAAATGAATAGAGATTTAATTAGACATGTGTCCTCCAAAAAAATAAAGTTGACTCTTTTATCGATAAATCCAACTAGTGCCCCCGGGCCTGATGAATTCCTTGGATTTTTCTTTCAAACCTATTGGAATCTGATCGGTCCACATAATACAAAAGACATCAAAATTTCTTAGATGAAGGCTCTTTCCGCATGGATTGGAACTGCACTCATGTTTGCCTTATACCAAAAACACCAAATTCCACATCCATGAAAAATTTGAGACCAATCATCCTATGATATGTAAGTTATAAAATCAGAGCCAAAGTTCTGGTAAAAAAATTGCAGCCATGGTTACCTAATCTCATCTCAGCAAACGAATCTGCTCTTGTAGCAGAAAGGTTAATAAGGGACAACATTCTCCTTGCTCATGAGGTGGTTCATAATCTTCCCTCCAATCCACTATTCTCATCAGACTTTATGGCTATAAAGTTTGCCATCTCAAAAGCCTTTGAAAAAGTGGAGTGAACCTACTTACGAGCTATTCTCACGACCTTTGGATTCTATTAGAAATAGATTGAGTGGATCATTTTATGTGTTCAATCAGTGACATACTCGGTTCTAATTAATAATCATCCCTTTGGTATGATCGCTCCAAATAAAAGTTTAAGGCAGGGTGACCCCTTTTCACCTTTCCTCGGTTATTTTCTCTGAAGGCCTCTTTCATTTGATCAGTAGAGTGTCCAGATCATAAACCCTTCAAGGAATCCAATTCGATCCAGATGGTCCACAGCTAAGTCACTTATTTTTTTCTAATGATACACTTTTTATCATAAAAACCACAGAAGATCAAGAAAGAATGTTGTTTTCTATTCTAACAGACTATGGAAGTGCCTTAGGTCAAATCATCAACAATCAGAAATCATTGATCATTTTTGGATCTAAAGTTACAGAGCAACAAAACTAATAATCAAAAACATCTTAGGGATTGACCAAGAAGGAGGTACAAGTAAATACCTTGGTTTGCCAGAGGCTTTGACGGGCTCAAAAATTGAATTACTAGATTACATAAGAGCTAATCTGAAATCAAGATTGACTGGATGGTTCTCCAAATTGCTCTCACAAGGGGGAAAAGAAATCTTACTCAAAGTCATTGCCCTTGCTCTACCTGTATTTGCAATGAGTTGTTTCAAATTATCCAAAACCACTTGCAAGAGCCTAGTTGCAATCATATTTACCTTTTGGTGGAATCATGATACTTCCACAATGAAAATTCATTGGATAGCTTGGGACAAATTATGCATTCCAAAGGAAAAATAAGGATTATGGTTAGAGGATTTAGAATGTTTCAATCAGACTCTTCTCTGTAAACAAGTCTTGGCGCCTTTTGATGGATAGCAACAACATGTGTGCAAGGATTTTAAAAAGCATATATCACCCCAATGAAGATTATTAGTGCTTCTCTTGGTCCCAAGCCACCATATGCCTGGAAAAGTATCTTTCATGGCAGAGATCTACTTGTCAAAGGTATTCACAAACAGGTTGAAGATGGTAGATCTATGAAAGTATGGAAAAAATCCTTGGATTAGCATAGAGAGGGTAGACAACATCCTTTGATCAAAAAAAATCGAGTCGTTCTGTATCATAAAGTTTTTGACCTTCTTGACCTAGAAACAGGTACTTGGAACCCCCAAACTCTCCATGACCTCTTCTTTCAAGATGATGCCTTAAAGATTATCCAAATCAAGCCTGTTGTCCACCGCAATGATTTCTGGCTTTGGAAACACACAACATCTGGTGCATATACCATATAATCTGGATACTCTCTAACTTTCAACTCCAAACACAAAGACCTTATTCTCGAAACATCTGCCTTACCTTCGTTAAACCCAATCAGAAATCAAATATGGAGTCTAAAATCACCCCTGAAGATTAAGAATTTTATGTGGAAAGCTATGAACTTAGCTATGCATACGCTTTCAAACTTTCTCGTACGGGCCTAAAAATAGATAATACATGTGCTTATTGTGGCATAGATGGGGACTCGATAAATCATATCCTATTCAATTTCCTTTTTGTAAGAAAGACCTGGCCACTAAGCAATTTACCTTCAGCGATGCAAGGGCTTTATTCTTCATCCCTATTCGAAAATCTAGCTCATTGTCTAAATTCAATGCATAACTCTAGCATTCCAATTGAGTACAAAAGGTCTTTCCCTTGGATTTATGGAGCATATGGAAAAACAGGAACACATTCTCTATAGAAGGTGTGAAATTCCCCTTGATGTCATTGCCATTAAAGTTTTGCAAGACTCAACAAGTAGCTGCAAAGATTATCCTCCCTACAACAATCACGGTTTCGAAAATGGATTAGACCAAAACCACCATGGATCAAATGTAATGTTGGGTTCTCTTGGAACAAAAAATATTTGCTTGCTGGTGTTTCATTAGTCCTCAGATATCCAAAAAGGGAAAGTCCTCCTTCATGCTCGACAAACTTTCTCCCAAATCCATTCATTATTTTTGGCAGGTTTTAAGACAATTATTTGGTTTATTTCTTCTACGAAAGACCTTAAGCTTAATTGTTTCATCCATGCTTTTGAAGATAAGTCCTTAGTTCAGGCAATTCTTTGATGACATCGGAATTTTTCTAAGAAATTTCTCAGCCTGGAGAATCACTTTTGAACCCCGTTTCAAAAACATGGGAGCTTACCAAATTGCAGCAAGCGTTACAAAGGATTTCTGAATTCATTCTTATGTGGTTTTTGGACCTCCTAGTTGGCTTAAAAAAAAAATTTTGTTGACTCCGAATAATCATTACTTGTAATTCATTGCTTAACTTTTGTAATGGTATGGTGTTATATCTTGTCTCTTTTTTTGTAAAAAAGACACTTATTATCAATACAACTAGTTGGAAAAAAAAATCTTCTAGGAAAACTTTTTTAAAAAAAAAATTTTATTTGTAATTTATTACATAATATATCATTTAGATGAATAAATAAGAATTTTTATTAAAGATAAAAAATGACGGGGAAGTGGCTTTGGCCTAGTGGCATTCATAAGTCCACATGAGGCAGGTAGCACCACTCCACCCGGGATCGAGTCCTCGTACCTACGATAGTGTAGGAATGGCCTGCAATTATGCAGGAACTGGCTATTGGACCGGCCTGTTGTGGCCCAAATGGTGACAAAAAAAATAATAATAAAAAATGACAAAAACTAAATGTATTATCTTTATTATCAAACATATTTAAAGATATCTTATACTATTATTAATATAACCAAACAAAAATTTAATTAATAAAAAATTATTATAATATATTTACTTAATTTTTTTTAAATAACTAATTATGTAACGAAATTATATTAATATATATATATATATGGTATCATTAATTAACTTTGATTTTTTCTAAAAATTATATATATATATATTATCATATACTAAAACTATAAAATAATTAAATAAATAATTTATTTACTTATTTTA
>OVBE01014821.1:0-11848 GCA_900406425.1 Iberis pinnata | reverse complement strand
GTAACACCTTTGTCAATACGAACTCAATCTTCGGATCGACGATCCAGGATCCAACAAATGTAAAAAACCAAATATTAACTTGGTAGAGAAATTGCTTAAATATCTTCTTTAAAACTTTACCAACGAACATGGTCTTGAACATGGTCTTGATAGACAGTGGTGAATAACTTAATGAGTATAGCTTATCTATGTTTGCCGAAACTGTTGAATCAAGGATTAACAATTAGGTTAAACTTTGATGGGTGGATTTAAAGCTAATTTCAAGTCTTATTCGTGTCTTAGAAAAGATGAATACATGGATTTTTATACTAAGAATACATGAATTAACCTTAATTTTCTAGTCAATTTAGGTGGGCTTCGCAGATGGGCTGACCTAGTTCTTCTTCAGGCCCAGATTGTCACCGACTTCCAGGCTGTTCTACCCAGGTGGTCTTGACCTTGAACAAGTTTCATATCGGGTGCAAATCCGGTATCAACAGTTAATCCTCCCTAGGGTCGGTCCTGAAATTATAGGGGCTTGAGACCAAATAAAAAAAATTGGGAAAATATTTCGTGTATTTGTTATTTGTGGCAAAAAAAATTTATAAAGAATATGGGGCCTATAAAATTTGAAAAACTATGTAAAATAAAATAAAAAATTAGGGGCCAAAGACAAATGTCTCACTGGCTTGGCTTAAGGTCGGCCTTGGTTCCCCCCCCCCAGTTCATCGATCATCTTAATTCGGCGGACGAGTTGAGAGTTGAATTTCATCTAGGTCAAAGGGACATTAATCGCTGACATAGCCTTTTCCGAATTGTTTCCTAGGGGAAAGCTCAATCATCATTTAGACCGTAGATCTCCACGCGCCATGATTATTCTCTTTTGGTAACTGATACTTTTTTGGCGTATACCCTCTGCATCTCTTCTCTTCATTCATTTTCCGAATATCTTCAGCAAATACAAAACGCTCTTCGTTCTCTCTAGTTTCTCTCTCTAGGTTACTTATAGCTCGATAAATTATTTCCCATATACCTCAGTCACCTAGTTGAGCCAAACCAAATGTCTCCACTTCAGCTTTTCGATGCAAATGAAGCTTGGGCTTCTCGCGACAATCTAGGGGTCGACGACATGCATGCCACGCAAGAGAAAAGGGTTAGCTTTGGCAACTAGATCCAGCCGGAAGAGGAGCTAATCGTTCTCCGACCTACCAGACGTACAGATCGAACACTCTGAGATCTAGTAGGCGTTTTTCCTTTATTCAGTGGGATCCCGTTTTTGATCCCGAAACCATATGAAAGGCTCTAGGATTTTCCCCGAGGTTATGTCTACCAGTATGAATCTTTTTCAGGAAATGCCACATATGGCTTCCTCTTCCCAAGCTCCTGATCTCATAATGTACGAGACAGAAGATCACCATCTCGCAACTATCTGCTGCCTCAATTAGGCACATGATTGGACTCCTTGCACTTGGCTAGGAGTTTGGGATAGAGATCAGCATCTGGTATATGGAGAACATATTGCCGATCAACCCAATTACCCAGAAGGACACGAATCTAAACATAGGCTTCGTCTGCATCAACTCTAAAACCCGCTTTAAGTTAATTGTTACTTCGTCGAACACGGAGATTTACGATTGGAAAGAGAAATATTTCTTCCTGAAGGTCATCCCTGACTCCGTGGGAGACGTATAAAAGCTCATCAAAAGGAAGTGGGCGGAGAACTTCGATAGATACCACCTAGAATAGCCGAGATGTAAGTTTATGTATAAGGAAAATCTAACTTTTCTTATTTATTGAAGATCTTCATTTTTACTCCGACCCCTTTCCACCGAAATTCTTGGACGATATTGAGAGGATTCGTTATGCTGGGATAACATATATCAAGGTTTTTGATTACGAGCGCGTTCAACAGAGTGTCCATCGTATCAATACAGGTATGCTGTTCTCGTATACTCCCTACACCTCGGCTTGACCCTATCTTCATTGACGATAACCTATTATCTGCAACTTTATTTTTTTAGTTAGTTAGGAGCTTAATGCCTACCTAATCATAAAAAGAAATAAGAAAGAGATGGGACGCTCGAAGGTGCCAGTTGACTATTCGGCCGAGCTAGAAAATTTTCTTCTTTGAAAAAGCAAAAGACAATTGCCTCGGGATCGACCGACAGTGAGGATGCTTGTCCTCCTTAACAGAGGAAAAAAAGCATTCTTCAAACTTGTGTTGGTACGACCTTATGACTAAAAGACAAAATATAGTTTTATTAGATAAAATAGCTGCACCCGAGAGGGTTGCCTACGTATCCTGAAGACATGGATCAAGTCAGATCATTGTTCACGGTACAAGTTTTTCCTAACAATAAAATCTCTTCAATTTGGTTGCATTCCAAGAGTTTGGATTTGGCGTTCCATCCATTATGATGAGTTTGTAAACACCAAGTTTAACGATCTTTGATATCTGGTATGGTCCTTCCCACCGAGCTCCCAGTTTGCCTGTATTTTCTTCTGTCGTGTTTGTGTAGGTCATCCGTAAGACCAAATTACCCTCGTCAAACCTCTTTTGCTTCACGCTTTTATTGTAATACCGCATTGTGGCCTGTTGATAGGCACTTAGTCGTACAAGAGCTTAGTTTCTTACTTCTTCGACGTCGTGCAGTGAGTCTAGTAACATGTCGTTGTTTGTGTTTTCTTCTGCAGGTAATTTGAGTCGTCGAATGCTAAAAATAGCTGCTTCAGAGGGTGTTAATGCTTCGATTTTGTGTGCCAACGAGAAGGGGGTTTGATTCATTTATTATCGCGGAGTGGTTCGGTAGGACCATAAAACGCCATATAATTCGTCCACCCAGAGCCATTTCTTAGACTCCAGTCTTTTTTGAGTCCGTTGATGATGGATTTATTGATAGCTTCGTCTTGCATGTTTCCCAGCGAATATCTCGGTGTTCAATGATTGAGTTGGATTTTCCACCTGGATCATAGATCGCACAAATCAGTTAATGTTAGACAACGAGGAGTAGTTAACTACTGTTAGGATTATCGTCCACCTTGCGCATAAACTTTTGAGTATCTTCGCACAAAAGTTGGTGTCGTTATCTGTTACAATCTCGTATGGAATACCACGTCGGCAGATTATAGGCATCCAAATGAAATCTTGTACCTATAAGAACTTGTATTCACATAATAATCATTATATATTAGAGAAAAAAGGGATAGGGTGATCTGGACGTCATCAAGTAGCAAATTTTTCACCTGCATAGCTTTGACAGCTGAATATGACTCCGCTTCCACCCATTTAATGATGTATACCGTTATTACCAACAAATACTTGTGCTTGTTTTTGCCACCGAGAAAGGTCATACTGCATCCATACCATACTTCATGAGCGGGTAAGGGTTCTTTGATGCATTCATCAACTTGGTAGGTGCCTGATTAACCAGTTCAAGCCTCAGGCACATTTCGCATTTCTTGGCATATTCCTGGCTATCTTTCAGCATTGTCGGCCAATAATTTCCATGATTTTTATCCTTAATGCCATGCATCGTCCGCCAGAGTGACTTCTCTCATCGCCTTCATGCAACTTGGAAAGGACGATTGTATGTCATCGTTGTTGATGCAATGTAGGAGGATGCCCAAAGTAGATCGTTTGTATAGCTGTCCATCAACGGTTGTGTATCGCACGAACTTTACTCTAAAGCATTGTGCCTTCCATTCATTATCCGACTCTTTTCCTGTAAGGATATAATCTACTATTTTGCTTCTCCAATCTGGCTCTGCAGGAGCGTCTTGCTTATCGAAGGTCAGCAGCTCATTGATGGCGTTAGCCATGACGCTTGTAATACTCGGCGTCATGATGTATTCTATTGGAACAGTATGTCTAAGGCCACCGTTACTAGCATATGCAATATTAACCAAAGAGTCCGCTAAGTGATTTTTTTCTCTTGGAATTTTGGTTAGCTCGAAGCTTTCGAACTCGCCAGCCTTCTCTTGGACCATCTGATGATGTGTTCGATCGTTTTTGATGGCATATTCTCCACTAAATTGGCAGGTGACTAGGCAGAAAGCATGTACTCTTTGGGCGCCGAGGTTTGTCACAAGGCGTAGTCCGACGAGAGTGCTTCATACTCTGATTCGTTGTTAAATTTGTGGAATTTGAAGCATAAGGATTGTTCAATGACTTCTCCAAATGGTTATTCCAAATAGACGCCTGCACCCAAGCCCTCATTACTGCAAGATCCATCGACATATACGTTCCATGTTCCGGGTGGAATAGGACCATCTCCCTGCTGGGGTGATCTAGTGGGACTTGAGACTCATAACAGGTGCGCCCTCGATATTCTGTGTCGTATTCACTGAGTTCGACTGCCTACTTGGTTAACCTGCCCGACTGGTTTGGGCTATGGAGGATTGTTCGTAGAGGTTGGGAGGTGCGTACGACTATAATGTGTAACTGAAAAATACGGTATAAGTTTCTTGAATTTCGATATAACAGCAAATACAACTTTCTTGATAGTAGGATATTGTACCTCGGCGCCGTTAAGCGACTTGTTTTTGTAGAAGATCGATTTCTGCACCCCTCAATCCTCCCGTACAAGTACTTTGTTGACTGCTGCCTTGGATACTGCAACATAGAGGTAGAGAGTCTCTCCTTCTTCAGGTTTGGCAAGGACGGGAGGTGTGGTAAGGTAGCGTTTTAGTTTGGTGACGGTGTCTTTGCATTTCTTTTCCCACTCAAAGATTTTATTTCCTTTGAGAATTTGGATAACGGGAGGCTTTTGTCGGTTGACCTTGATATGAACCTGTTAAGTGAAGCTATCCGACTTGTCAGATTGTTTACTTCCTTCTTTGTCCTCGATGGTGGTAAGTCGAGGATCGTAGAGATTTTCTTCGGGTTTGCTTCGATTCCTCTTCGGATTACTACATAGCCGTGAAACTCTTTTGATGTTACTCTGAAAGTAACTTTGCCGGGATAAGCTTCATCCTGTATAGGTTAAGTGTCTCGAAGCACTTCGCCAGGTGTTTCACATGACTTCCAACCTCGACTGACTTCACCAGCATGTCATCGATGTACACTTCCACTGTTTTTCCTAGTTCATCAACAAAATTTTTGTTGACTAATCGCTGGTAGGTGGCCCCTGCGTCTTTTAATCCAAAAGATATTACCTTGTAACAGTACATTCCTCTATATGTGATGAACACAATCTTTTCTTGGTCGGCTGGATGCATCATTATCTGGTTGTATCCTGAGAATGCGTCCATAAAGGATAATAGCTCGTTCTATGTGGTCGCTTCGACGAGCTTGTTTATATAAGGCAAATGGAAGCTATCTTAGAGGCATGGTTTGTTGAGGTTGGTGACATCTATGCATATTCGCCATTTGTTGTTGTTCTTCTTCACGATGATCGGGTTGGATAACCAATCCGGATATTTCATGTCGCCGATGGAACCTGTGTTTAAGAGTTTATCTACTTCGTCATTTACTACTTGAGATCGTTATGCACCTAATTTGTGCCGCCTGTTTTATCGGCTTGTAAGTAGGCCGACTTTGAGTTCATGGGTGGTTATAGCTGGGTTAATTCCTTTCATGTCTTCCACGGACCAAGCGAAGAAGTCGACGTTCTCCTTGAGCAAGGATATCAGTCCCTTCCTTATGTTCTGGTCCAATTCCTTCCCTATTTTGGTTTTCTTGTTCTTATATTCATTGTGGATAATTACTTGCTCAACCTTGTCCAGATTGGGGGATGACCTGAGTTTTTGTACCTATTTTTCATTGGAAGGTCTTTCTGATACCTGCAGTGTACGCATTCGGTGTTCTGTCAAGAAAAATGTTCGAGCTACGCGTTGATTTCCTTTTATCTTCCAGGTTCCCCTCAGGGTTGGGAATTTGACGCATTAATGGTATGCCAATACTGCGGCTTTAATAGAGTATAGCCAAGGGGTGCCAAGAATTACGTTGAATGCATATTGCTGGTCCATGACAAAATATTTGACTATTTGGGTTAGGCCTCCTGCTAAACCTTGTCAACGTCTTGCTTTCGTTCTTTATCAGCTCGCCATTGACCTCCATATTCTTAAGAGTATCCTTGAAGATGATATCGACTGAGTTGCCTGTATCAATTAGGATCCTTGCTACTTCTGTGTTACCGATAACCAGTTCGATGACCAGGAAGTCATTTTGAGGCTGGCTAAGACCTCTCAAATAGTTTTCGCCGAAATCTAAGGTATGTGAGGTAGGCAGAAGGTTAGCTTGTTCCTTTTGGGCACTTGCAGCTCAGTGTTTCGAGATTTTGATTGACCTCACCGAGTCGTTGCACGACAGCAGTCTACCCATGATAACATTGACTCGTCTTCTTAGTAGCGACCCTTCGGTTGCTCGAGCATCGATGTTAAGGTCAAAAATGGTTACGACGAAATTAATGTTCAAAAACTTTGGTATATGCATCGATCTCGATCAGCGTAAAAAACCAACCAAATTTGAAATATTCCCAAAAGACCACGAACGACGCGTTTCGAAAGAATCGAGAAATGGTCACAAAACCACTAAGCGGTCATATATGCACTTTTTGTCCTTAGTCGAGAATGGTTTTTTCCCACCGAGTTTTCCTATCACTAAGATTTTAACGAGGCAAGAAAATATGCTTACTCGGAATGAATGTCCGAGGAATACGAAAAACCTTGATGAATACGCAATCTCCGGAAAAACGTTTTAATCCCGTATATTTCTAGGGAAAGAAAAAACCTTGCTCAAATACGAACAATCAGGACGTTTTCGAATTTACACTCATCTCGCCAGTTGGCGAGACGAATCAGATATACAATCATCTCGCCAATAGGCAAGATGAATTTGAGCAAGGAATTCATCTCGTCAACTGGACCGGATCGTTCTTGCCATTGCAGCTTAGAAATTTGATTTTAGTGGCGTGCCGTATCGCAGCGTCGGTGATTCTCCTGGTAAACGATGTTCTTTACGTTTCTTAGATGGCCTTAGGATGTTGGGTCGAGCGTGTTGCCTACATGCGTGCTCATGAATTTTAATTGGTTTCAAATTTTTTGCAGTTCGTTAGCTTCTGTCATCTTGTGAAATCTCTGCGAATTGACGAGATCAGGCCGACTGTTTATCCTCAGCGCGGTTTCCGGTGTTAAGTTGAGCGCTTTGAAAAGTGACCTGCTTATGGTGAGTATGTTGTTTTTGTTGACTAAAGCAGTCATGCTATCGAGTTTTGCCCTGAGGTTTTGTGATTTGGCTCTAAGCTTGTGTGTTTCTGCTCTCTGATCGTTTAGAAGGTTCCACATATCTTGCATGGTGATTTCGCGGTATCCTCTTCTCCATCAGATTCTATATATTTGGATTTCTACCTCCGATTGCGTTTGTTATGCATCTTCGTGGCGGTACCTCGGAGTTGGTTTGTTGTTAGGTCGGTGGAAATGTCCTGGTTCTTCTTGGTTGTTAAGGGAAGGATTATTCCGTCACCATCCATCATGTCTTCTTTTTATTGTACTGTGCTCTGAATTTTTTTATAAAAATCTAATTTGGCGCAGGTAGTTCCCCACAGTCGGCGCCAACTGTTGAATCAAGGATTAACAATAAGGTTAAACTTTAATTGGTGGGTTAAAAGCTATTTTCAAGTCTTATTCATGTCTTAGAAAAGATGATTACATGGATATTTATACTAAGAATACATGACTTAACCCTAATTCTCTAGTCAATTCTGGTGGGCTTCGCAGATGGGCCAACCTGGTTCCTCCTCAGGCCCAGGTCATCACCGACTTCCAGACTGTTCTACCCAGGTGGGCCTTAACCTTGAATGGGCTTCATATCGGGTGAAAATTCGATATCAACAGTTAGTCCCCCCAATTCGTCACCGACTTCCAAGCTGTTCTACCCAGGGGGCCTTGACCTTGAATAGACTTTATATCAGGTGAAAATCCGATATCAACAGTGAGTCCCCCCAGTACGTCGATCTTCTTAAATCGGCGGACGAGCTGAGAGTTGAAGTCCATTAAGGTCAAAGGGACATTAATCCGTGACATATCCTTTTCCGAATCGTTTCCTAGGGGAAGCTCAATCGTCATTTAGACCGCATATCTCCACGCGCCATGATTGTTCCCTTTCGGTAACCGATACTTTTTTAGAGTATAAATACCCCTCTGCATCTCTTCTCTTCATAACTTCACTTTACGAAAATCTTCTGCATGTACAAAACACTCTTCCTTCTCTCTAGTTTCTCTCTCTAGGTTACTTATAGCTCGGTAAATTATTTCCCATATACCTCGCTCACCTACTTGAGCCAAACAAAATGTCTTTACTTCGGCTTTCTGATGCAAATGAAGCTTCCGCTTCTTGCAACGATATAAGGTCGGCGACATACAGGTCACGCAAAGGAAAGGGTTAGCTCTAGCAACTAGATCTAGCCAGACGACAAGGTAACTGGTCTTCGAAATACTAGACGTACAAATCGAACACTCCGAGATCTACTACGCGATTTTCCTTTCTTCAGTGGGATCCCATTTTTGATCCCAAAATCACATGAAAGGTCCTGGGATTGTGCACGAGGTTATGTCTGCTTGTATGAATCTCTTTTCATGAAATGCCACATCTGACTTCTTCTTCCCAAGCTCCCGATCTCATACTGTGTGAGACGGAAGATCACCATCTCGGAACTATCTGCTGCCTCAATTAGGCACATGATTGTCCTCCTTGCACTTGGATAGGAGTTCATGATAGAGATCGGTGCATATATCTGGAGAATATGTCGTCAATCAACCCAGTTACCCAGACGGACACAAAGCTAAACACATGCTTCGTCTACATGAACTTCAAAACCCGATTTAAGTTAATTGATACTCGGAGGACACGAAGATTTACAATTAGAAAGGAAAATATTTCTTCCTGAATGTCACCCCTGACTCCATGGGTGACGTAGGGAAGCTCGTCAAAAGGAGGTTGGCGGAGATTTTCTGTAGATACCACCTAAGATAGCCGAGATGTAAGTTTATGCATAAGGAAAATCTAACTTTTCTTATTTAATTGCATATCTTCATTTTAACTCCGGCCCCTTTCCACCGAACTTCTTGGACGATATTGAGAAGATTCGTTCGGCCGGGATAACAGATATCAAGGTTTTTTTTATTACGAGCACATTCAATAGGGTGTCCTTCGTATCAATACAGGTATGCTGCTCTCGTATACTCCGTACACCTCGGCTTGGCCTTATTTCTATTGATGATAACCTATTATCTGCAACTTTGTTTTTTTAGTTAGTTGGGAAGTTAACGTCTGTCCAAAAAAAAAAAAAGAGAAAGAGATGGGACGTCCGAAGATGTCGGTTGACTATTCGGCCGAGTGAGAAAATCTTCTTCTTAGAAGAAGCAAAAGACAATTGCATCAACATCGACCGGGCGTGAGGATGCTTGTCCTCCTGTACATAGGAAAAGAAAACGTTCTTCAAACTGGGATCGCAAACCTACCGATGTGATTAATGTCAAATCTAGGTAAGCTTCAACTCTCGTGGTCTACTTTGCCTTACTCATAAAATAAGGGCATAACATTCCATAACATAACCATTAAACATTAACTTCTTCATCTTATCAAAACATATCAACCATATCATCATCACATTAATCAACCTAACATATCACCAAAAACATGTACAATCATCACATATCTTGAATTTAGCAATCAAATCTAAACTTATATTTTATGCATCATGAAGCACAAAATAAGAAAATAACCATGTTTCCACTTATCTTGTTACCATCTCATTTAGGTTAAAAACTGATGAAAACTCACCTTTTCTAATATTCGTTGCACGTCAATAAATTGTTTTTCACTATGACCCTAATCTTACCTCCACTATTTTACTTTTATGAGTGTGGAACAGTGGAAGTTCTCGTTGAATTTTTATTCCTAACGATCTAAGTAAAGATCCTAGATTTTTTAATAATTTAATACTAATGAAACATATTTGGCATATTTTACCCAGCCAAATATGTTACTTCCCACATTAGTCACATATCCACACTTAAAAGATTTGTTATGTTTCGAAAAATAATCGAGGTTTAAACTCTCTCTCTTAAAATCTCTCTGCCTTCTTTCTAACCTCTGTTCATCTATCACCGCCGGCTCTTTCCTTTTGTTTCGCCGGCGTCCGGCCGTAGGCCGACGCTGTGCGCTTTTGCTTTTACTTTTATTTTTTCTTTTGTTTCGTTTTCCGCTTCACTAATTTTGTTTGTACAGGTTTGTCTCTTTCTTTCTCGGCCCTCTCCCCTCTCCTCATCTCGATCGTTGTTCAGCCGCCTTTTTTCGCCGTCGCCGTTACCAAGCCGTCGACCTCGCCATGCATGCTCCGGTGTCTACCCTGTCGCATCAATTTTGGTCCCCCCGGGCTTTTCATCTTGTTCAATTTCTTGCTGGACCGTCTTGCTGCGACACCGTCACCTCTCTGGATTTTTCCGGTGGTGGCGAATAGCTCGACATGCAGGCTTAGGTCTTCTCCGGTGGTGTCTGTTTCGGTGGTGGTATTGGTTTTCTGGTTTGAATGGGTTTTTGGAGAGATTTTGGTGGCTCTGGGTGGTGCTCTCTAGCCGATGGACTCCACTTCATGCTCTCGGTGGTTTAGAATGGTGGCTTATCGGATTTTTCCGATTTGTGGTTGGTCTGGAGGTCGGCGGCGCTGAAAGGTCTTCACGGCGAGCTAGGGTTTCCTCCAGGGAGTTGGGCTGCAACATGGGCCTCTGTCAGCATATTTTTTTGGATTTTGGGCTTGGGCTTGGGCTAACTTTCTGGTTGGCCCAACCTCTTTGTTTATTTTGTTGTACATCTTTTATCGCTCCTAGGTTTAAGTTAATAAGTGTCATCATATTATTATTAGTTAGAGGGATGCGAATCTTTGGGGATTTATCTCCGGGACTCAAATACTGCAACGGTTTTACACCGTTTCTCTGGGATATCAGGGGCATATATTCTTGGTTTAGAAAGCTTTGTCTTTCTAATTTCCGTGGTCTCTTTCTGAAACNACTTTTATTTAAACTCCGATATGGAGTATGTATGTCCTCTCTATATGAGAGCAGTTGCCCAATATGGGCTTGTACTTTCCCCTTGGTGGGATATAATCTACCCTTTATGGGTTTGTAATCTTCTCTAATCTAATATAATATGTTGACAAAAAAAAGAAAAAAAGATTTGTTATGTTTCAATAAGTTTTGCCTATTTATTCATCTCTTCTACCAAAAATGGTTGAACATGTCTTTGTAGAGCTTATAATGTTGAACTCCCTTTTTTCATATGTAGGTTGCGTCACCTTCATGTCTTATGAAGTAAAAAGCACACAAAAATTAGACTAAGAAGTCCTAGTATTCTTATATATATATAAAATCTAAAAGTTTTAAAAGATTCAATTAAACCTAATGATCCTCTAACGTCCAAATTTGGCTTGACAAATCTTATTGATAATTTGAGTCTATCCATATACCTTTTCTGTAGTCCAAACCATGTGAATCTCCTTTTTATCATCTTTGTCACATGAAAAACAGAAAATATAATTCACTTTTTGTTAATTCATCCTTTATCCGGTTTTGGACATGTTGCCTAAATTTATTTTTGTATACTTTTTTTCCTTAACCAATTAGGAATTTTTAATAGTTCTAACACTAGATTAAGAGCGTTACAATAATTAAAATTATTATTCATTTAATACCCTAACTTGTTATATATCGAATAAATTTTAGAATTACACGTATTAAAAACAGGATCGGCCCTAGGCATAGAAAAATGAAACATTGGCCTATAACCTCTAAAATTTATAAATCCGTCTTCACATTTTATAGGCTTCTAAACTTAAAATTATATATATATATATATATATATATATATATATAT
>OVBE01014820.1:0-11849 GCA_900406425.1 Iberis pinnata | reverse complement strand
TATATATATATATATATATATATTATGTGTGCCTGTTCTAGTTAAAATTTCTGTTTATTAAATTTTTTTCCGGCTTTTTAGTCCAAATAAATACTTCCTGTGTTTTAATATATTTGATACTTTTGAAAATAAAAATTATAAAATTATTGGGGATTCACCCATTTTTATATAGACATTACTCTAAATTTTAAAGAGTGTCACTCTACTTTTTCATATAGATTAAAAAATTTCAGTTTTCCATAAATTATATTAAATATTATAAATTAGCTAATAAAAAACAAAAATTATTCTATTGATTAGAAAAATCAAATTTATCTAAATTTTACATTGAAAACTTAAAATAATACTCTTTGTAACAAAAAATTAAATTTGAAATGATACTTTTGAAAACAGAGAAAGTATAAAAATGTAATCTTCAAGACATACTAATTGAAATCAATGAAAATATATAGAAAATTATTTAGTTTATGAAAAGTATGTATTTATTACTAATTATTTATATATTTATTAATTATTATGTGAAAAATTAAAAACCAATCAATCTAAAAGGGAGGGACTAAGATCAATAATAATTATATCATTAGTTATAATAAATGATTCAAGATTCTTTCGATGTGATATTAATATTGACTGAAATAATATGCTTTGTTCAAATACATAAATATAAATATTATAGAGTTAATTAATGCATGTGCCATCTATAAAATTGTCAAAAATTACGCGAGATGCCATATGATCCAGTTCTTATATACCATGCCATAATTGGAGAAGAATGACGCTTTTGCCCTTTTAGCGAGTATATATTTTCCCTCGTAAAAGCAAAATAATTAATTTTAAAATTGAAAAAGTGACTGCGAGAAAATTGAAAAAGTAACAATGTAACTGCACACGTCCAATCTCTCACACTTCCCTATTTTTTCTCGTCTCTCTCTACTCAATTACGCACCCTATTTCTTTCTTCTTAAAAACTCATAACCTCAATTGAAAGAGAAATCTGAACCATCTCTCATTATTTTTTCTGAAAAATCCAATCTATTTCACTTCCTTTTCTCTTCGGCGAGAATGATAGGAGCAACGAGCTCGAGGAGATCTAAAAGAAAGAAGAACAGTGACCCACATGCAAGTGCAAATAAGCAACCAGGAACAGTCGTCCACGGTGAGCCTTTGGAGGATTTTATATTCGATCCATCAAAATTGCCCCAGAGAACGTACTCGACTGATAGGTATCCTCCATCTGGACGTATTAACTCATACTCCAAGCCAGGATATCTTTTGGATATGGTTGAATCGTTAAAAGGTACCCCTGATTTGGAATACCTCAAATCCTCATGTTTCGCTCCTCTGCTTGATATACCAGTTCGGAAATCTTCCTTGTCTGGAAAACTGGTTCATCAGATGTTATGTAGATCTCTGATTACTTCGAGGAAGCACGAAATTTGGTTCTTGTTCGGTGGACAGCCTTTTAGGTTTTCACTAAGGGAGTTCGGAATAGTAAATGGTCTACCTTGTGGACCATACCCTGACACAAAAGAGATTCAGAGGATGCAAACACCGATGGATCCCAAGAAACCCTACTAGAATCTGATGTTCCCAGGAGAAGATGACAACTTAACGATAGTTTAGATTCTGGACATGCTGAAAAGTGACGCCCTTCAGCCTCAATGGGACAAAATGCCATCTTGGCGTCAGCGAAGGCTTGCTCTTATTGTGATTGTTGAAGGAGTTCTGATGTGCAGTCGGCAGCCGGTCCGAGCATCCTCAGCCATGTTGAGATGGTCAATATCCTAGAGGCTTTCGAGGCATATCCTTGGGGACGGGCATCTTTCGAGCTGACACTGCGTATGGTAAAGGTCGGTGATAAGTGCAAAACATTAAAGGAGTTGTATATCAAATTCAATTAGTCTCACACTGTCACCCACGGATTCACATTGCATTCCAGTTGTTTTTCTTTCAAAGCAATTCTGGAATTGGAGAGGTTTCTCCCTGATCTAGACGACCAGAATATGTTCGCACATGAATTTGTTCAAAGTTTGACAGCGTTGAAACTATTTCACAATTCAAAAATTATGGAAGTGGAGAACAAGAAAGAGATATGTGTCCATGGGCAGTAATTTTTGTTGAAATCTTTATATAAGTCATGGACTTAGTTATAATATAAATATCTTGTTTATATTCTGATGCAGGTTCTCGTGAAGCCGTATCTAGAAGACATGGATGGCATGATGGCTGAGAACGTTAATGAGTGGCCTGACGAGGTAGTGGACAAGTCTCTAGATTACCTCGAAGTACTAGTTGGACAGGAATTTAAGTTCAAGAAGGACATGTAGGTAGGGGGATACGACAAGTGGCCTACGATAGGTGTTCAGAAGAAACAGAAGGGAAAATAGGTTAAAGTGAAAGTACAAAACAAAATAAATCATGGAGAAGAGGATGATACAGCTGAAGAAGTAGAGGTGGGAGATGGATATGTTCCCTTTGACATAGAAGCGAACTCTGTCAGACAGGTATGCTTCATAGCAGGACTGCACCTAGGATATTGACCATCCTAGAGGCTTTCGAGGCATATCAATCAGTACCCTTTTTCGAACTGCTACCTTCAGAGACCGAAGGGTACTGATTCTAACCCTTAGAAGACCAATTCAGAAAAGTAGAAAATCAGGAGAGGACAACCCTAGGATGGATGGTGGACAATTTTCTGATGTTGATAAAGTAGTACTGGAGCTTGCACAATTAGATGGGGGCTCAAACGATGTAAGTATATATATTGTTTTATTTTCAATGTAATATTATGACAACATCAAATTATATTTATTTATGTCGTTGGCAGGCTGTCCATGGAGCTGGGACAAAGGTCGATCATACTGACCATGGACAGGACAACGTGTCACAGACAGAGCAAGGACAGGAGCATGTATCACTGACAGGGCATGGACAAGTCTAGGTCTCACTGTTAGAGCAAGGACAAGACAAAGAATTGGCCATAGACGAGGTTAATCCCCTGTATTGCAGTGCTATATGTTATATTCCACGTTTATGATTACTTATGTGAAATATTTATGAGCATGCTATCAAGGAGAGTAAGGCGACTTTGACACAGATGGAGCAGGGAGAGGTTGAAGCGTGTTAATGGAGAAGGTAAGAAACACATTTGTATTCTGAATCAATAAGTTAATACATCGTCCACGAGAGGAACATATGTAATTTTTTTGTTTTCAAGGACAATACCCTCAATGTAAGAGAAGAAGATGGACAGGCAGGAGGCGAATGTCCGTCACAAATAGGAACAACCAAGGAATTCCCTTCTAATGGAGAGAAAACACAATTTCCCAGGAAAACGTCCTCAACTAAGGTTCTCGATCGTCATCCTCTCGGTAGGCAACTTTTCCAGCAAACTAATAATGAATAGACCGCATTGCAGGTGGACATCTATATGTAATATATGTTATATATGTGTGAACTGACATTTTGTTTCTAATATTTGTAGTCAACTGAGGAGTATGGTAGTGATGCTAGTCGGGTTCCTTCGCCGACATCTAAACCAGCCTTTCATGAAGGCGACTACGCTGAGGTTTATAATACAACCATCCATATGGTTAGACAGGAACAACCCCAACAGATGGAGAATATCGTTATGGTGGACATGGTAAGTAAACATTGTTGTCTTTGTATGCTTTAAGTTGTACGTGTTATATACTTACAGTTTACGAACCTATTGGACAGAACACACCATCTCTACCGATGGCAGATGTCAAAGAAGGAGCAGTCAAGGAAAAGGTGACCATAACTTCCTAACCTTCCCTAGATTTAATCCGCCCACAATGGCTAAAGTTTTACTTTACAAAATGTGTGCCCCAGGAGGATGATTCAAGTGGACCAGGCCTTGTTGTATGAGAGAATGTAAGACCATTAAATCAAACCATAACTAAATAAATTTCCGTTTTTCATTTTTGTTAATCTCATATTTTGGTTATTAAGAACATAAACACAGTACGGATGAATCAGAAGATTCGCATGATGAGGACGATGGTGACAACATGACCCTTGCTGATATTAAAGGATCTGCCAAGAAGGTAAGGGATGTAGACGAGGTGTGTATGCCCTGGCAGCATTTGAAACCATCATAACAAGGCCATCGCACTTAAACTTATGTTTCACGTTTCTACATAGGTGGACAATACAAGCGCCATGTTTTGCAAGTGGATAAACTGACCATAAACCTGCATATATTGCTTGATGTCTGTCCGAGATGAACACAAGATCCTCTTCGTCCTTTACGAACTCTGACAGTTGCTTGAAAAACCAAGTCCAACATGCGGTGTTTTCCCCATCTATTACCCCAAAAGCCAAAGGAAATATCTGGTAGTTTCCATCTTGTCCACTAGCTGCCACTAAACAACTTTTATACTTCCCCTTCGTGTGTGTTCCATCTATCACAACTACTCAACACAAATACTTAAATCCTGCTATAGAAGCCCCTAAAGCAAAGAAAAGGTACTTGAACAATGTTTTCCCACCTGTTGATTTAACATTTTTCACATTGGAAATGGTCCATGGGTTTGTTGTCTTCAAAAAATGTAGATATGTGGACAGGAACTCGTAGCTATCTTCCTTATTAACCCTTGCCCTATGTATTGCAATTTCTTTAGCTCTCCAAGCTTTCATGTACGAGATTGTTACATTTAATTCTGACAAAACAATTTTAGGTAACTCGCATGCCCTCGGACCCTTCTGTCCATGTGCATACTTCGTCTTCAATAGTTCACCTAGTATTTATGACGATGCATTCTTCCCGTAACGAGAACGCGACTGGACATCACACGTGTGTTTCAGATTGGCAGATCTGATTTCTATGTTCTCTGAGTCATCATGCGTTGTGGCATATATCCTCCAATCGCATTTATCTTCTGCACACACCACAATCACTCTACACTTGTCTGATTTTTTCACTTTCATTGAGAACAATCTCTTCACATAATATACTGATATACCCTTATGTAGTTCAACTTTATTCTTGAAGACCAACCTCACATATAGTGCATCTTCTCCTTTCTTCAAATTCATGTTTGCTTTGTCACTTCTAATACGTTTAACGTTATCCCTGCATGATGGAGGATCGATTGCCCATTGCCACCTTTTTCTTCACTCACGTCCTCGTTTACATCCTGTCTTTCTTCATGTGACTGTTCATTTCCATTATATTCAATTAGCCCCTGACCTTCTGCTACCGGCACAAGCACTACAATATCCGCTTCCTCATTGTCACCTTCATGAAGCTACTCTATCACCAATTATCCTCCAACTGGCAATGTCACTGATTCTACGTTATCCACACCGCATTGATCTCTTACATCCGACTCTGATTCACCAGATTTTTCCATTTCTATATCTCTCGTTTCACCATATTCTGATTCACCATATTTTTTCCATTTCTATATCTCTTGTTTCATCTGTAGGTTCATATGCGTCTTCATTAGTACGTGATGAACCACCTGTTTCCGTTACCATATCTTGTTTCCTCGGTAGGTCAAACGAATTGATAAGATGTACATTTGGTCCACACAACGAAGGTTCCCCATCATACATATGCTTAAAACTCTACGGATCCCACTGGGTTGGATACTCACTGTTGATCAAATCCGTCATATAGTCCATGTCATACGTCGGAGATGAATCGTACACACTTTGTACACCAGATAATTCAACATCCTTATTTTGCTTCTGTCTCTGGTTTTCTTGTCCTTCATCTCCCTGTTGTCCAATTTGTTGTCCATCTAAACCACTCATAGACTGTCTATACACATCTTCAATACGTGTTACTTGGTCGAGAAATTCGTCTACATCATATGTACTATTCGATCCACCATTGGGAGATAAGGCTATATCTCTAGTGTCCGCATTTGGTCTATCTTCCGACTCATGACCCGCATTCACCTTCTTATCGGTTATCGACATGAACAGATGTAGTCCACCTTTTTCAATTCTTATCCTTCTATACATTTCTAAATTTTCGTCAGAGTCCACGATCACCAGAGGCATTTTTCCCTGTGTGAACATTGTATCCTCGATGTCATTCCAGTAACTTAAGGAGACATTGTTCCCGCTGTTCATGGTATCGAATGCAAGTTCCACCTTTCTTTTGAAACTTACAAAGTTCTCATCCACCTTCAGAGCGACACACTTAGCATAAACATTTCTCGAAATCGAGAAATGCCACCTCCCAAATTCCAAGCATTTCCAGTCTCCTACAATGACCATTACTGTTTCGTCCATTGTTTCTCAAACCTGCAAAGAGAACATCATCAACCGTTCTTTTAATAAATTTTGCCATCTCGCGGTAATTTATCTCATTTACTAGCTTCATACATAAATGATCTGCAATCATTTTAAGTTAATGCAACTCGATCTGTATTGAATATAACAAAGAAATTTACCTTTTTTTCTTCCAACTGATCACTTAATGCTCTCACCTGCCTTTAATTTTCTTCAAATGGTCTACAGTTATGGAGGTTTAGTTACTTAATTTGCATTCATTCTGGTTTGTGTTTAAAAAATAATTTAAATTAGTAATAGTAATAGCATTAACTAAGCTTAAATGCAGGTCCCATCCGGTCCCACCCGGCTGACACGAGCTTCTGTTTGGCGCCATAAAACGACATAAGCTGCAAGGGCACGCTGTCTTTTCCCTATGGCCCACTGCCACACGTTTGTGGCATCCCGCGAAACTTTTCTCTTGCGTGGCATTTGTGTTATTTTTCTAGTCAATTATGACAACTTCAGCAAAATTCCCAATATTATATATAAAGAATTCTTTGATATACCATAAAAAAGTTCAAAGTTCAAAAATACTACACACTCCTAAAATTTCTAAAAATATTATAAACATAAAAAGTGAATTTTAAGGGTTTAGAATTTAAAATTTTGGGTTTGGGTTTGAGTTCATTAAATAGAATTTAAGATTTAGTTTTGAAATGGATAGTGTTTGGTTTTGAGTTTTAGAATTTAAATTTAAAGTTTTAAAGTTATTTCAAATTTTATGGTATTTTTGGAATAAAGACATTTTTGTGGTATTTTTTAAACTTTTAGGAGTATATATTATTTTTAAAATATACCAAATTTTTATAGTATTTATGATAATCTCGTACTATATTAATTAGAATTGTTTGCTATATGAGACACTTTACTTAAAACATATGCAAAACTAATACTCCTAGCGATATATCTTTCAAGAACCATAATTCATTCCGCTGCTGAAGTATATTTTTCAATAATAAAACTAAATTTTAAATTTATGAGTGGATGCACATGCACCGGTAACACACAATGTACATTGGTCTCTATTTATAATAAAAGTGTTGAATAAGTGATTCAACTGTTCAACCATTGTAGATAATAGTAGTTATTTCTATTCCTATGAAGTTAACTTTTTAGGTACTTTTTGTTTTTATTAAAGGTTGTTTCACTCAATATAGCTCTCCATCGATAACATATGCACCGTACAGTACATCTTTTTATTTTTTTAATGTCTTAAACTCTTAATATACCAACAAATTTCGAATATGATGGTTTCAAATTTTGAAATCGAACCTCGTAAAACTAGGCAATTTCGAAATTGTTATTTTATGGTGACGCTTCAAGCTTTTAAACGCCATTTTAGTATCATTTTTCTCCTTAATACAAAAAGCAAAATAATCGCAACAAAAAAAAAAATTTGCTCGCTCTATAAAAGGACGTGAAGTGCAAGAACAATCACAAAACAATTATTATCCAATGGCAAAAACCAAACATCTTCTGGCTCTTAAACTAATTATCATTCTTCTTAATCTTCTCATTGTAGCATCTATTGCTTCTACAAATGGTTTGGATTCTCCTTCTTCCAAAACATGGCGTCCTTGGCCTTTCAAGAAGCTCAACAAACCGGTGGTTCTTATGATTTCTTCCGACGGTTTCCGGTTCGGTTACCAATACAAAACCGACACACCAAACATCGACCTTCTCATATCAGAAGGAACCGAAGCTAAACTCGGTTTAATCCCGGTTTTCCCAACCATGACATTCCCTAACCATTACTCAATCGCAACCGGACTCTACCCGGCTTACCACGGTATAATCATGAACTCTTTCACCGATCCTATAACCGGAGATAAATTCAACAAAGGCTTAGACCCAAAATGGTGGTTAGGTGAACCATTATGGGTAACCGCAGCAAACCAAGGTCGTAAAGCTGTTACTTACTTTTGGCCAGGCTCTGAAGTTCCTAAAGATTCTTGGACTTGTCCTAAAGAATTATGTCCACATTATAACGCTTCGTTTACTTTTGAAGAAAGAGTTGATGCAACTTTAAGCTATTTCGATAAACCCGTTGAGGATATACCTGATTTCTTGATGTTGTATTTAGATCAACCGGATAAAGAAGGTCATAGCTATGGTCCTGATGATCCTAGGGTTACTAAAGGGGTTGAACTCGTCGATGAAACGATTGGTAGGGTTATTCAAGGGCTTAAGAGGAGAGAGATTTTTGATGAAGTTAATGTTATATTACTTGGTGATCACGGAATGGTTACTAATTGTGATTTGAAAACTATCTATATTGATGATTTAGCTGATTGGGTTAAGGTACCTGCGGAGTGGATCAAGTCTTATAGTCCAGTGCTAGCGATTATTCCTCAATGGGGCAAAGATGTGAAGAATCCAGAAGAGAAGAATGCAGAACTTGTGGCTAAGATGAATGAAGGTTTAAGCTCAGGGAAAGTAGAGAATGGTGAGTATTTGCAAGTTTACTTGAAGGAGAAGTTACCTAAAAGACTACATTACTCCCATAGTTCTAGGATTCCACCAATTGTAGGAATGGTTGGAGAAGGTCTTATTGTTAGACAGAACAGAACAGGCATTCATGAATGTTATGGAGATCATGGATATGACAACAAGTATTTCTCGATGAGATCTATCTTTATAGGACATGGTCCTAGGTTTAGGAAAGGTAAGAAAGTACCATCTTTTGAGAATGTTCAGATCTATAATGTTGTTGCAGATATTTTAGGACTCAAACCAGCTTCAAACAATGGTTCTTCTTCATTCACTAGAAGCATTCTCACGCCTTTTGGAGCAACTGAAGAAATATAATTAAGCTCATGAGATATTCATGAACAATAAATGAATAACAATCTACGTGTTGTATTATCTGATGTTTTTTTATTATTATTGTCCTGCAATGAAAAATTATGAACCAACATGTATTTTGAATAATCGAAATTCTTGAACTGAAGTCACACTGATAAAGAAAATCAAGTGGTAGTTGTTATCTCTACTGCATTAGACGAGTAGGCCAATCCCATATATACTCCAAAGTCAATATTACAACTTGACAAAATTGAAATTTATGTTGTTTTATAGTTTTCCACTACTTTTGAATGATGGGGCCAAAAAGCAAAAAAAGATATGTTAGATGTCACAACATATATAGTAATGTGTCTTTGAAGGTGCCAGTTTTTATATTTACTATATTGCAGCCATCTTTTGGTTGCTTAAGCAAATATTGAGCTTAATAGTCTGTATATGGGGGCTAAAGAGAAATTAAAAGCTAAAAACTAGAAATCACATAAATATGAGGACTATTTTGTAAACATTTTAGACTTTCACGATTTCACTTGTTTTCAGATTCTCTCAAATTTCACGCGCCGTCGCAACGAAAAAGAAAATTCACAATCCTAAATATTGGCGAACGATTGCAATCGGATTAAGCTCAGAGATGCAAGGAGTATGGAGCCAACTATGGAAAAATACGCAAATTATAAGTACAACAAGTTCGAGAGGTTTGCTGTTTGGGAAATGATCGAACCTTACTGGAAACCCAAAACCTTCACAACTCTGATTACTATCTATGTCGCTGCCTTTTACACCGGCGTCATCGGCGCTGCAATTACAGAGCAGATTTACAAGGTAAGCTTTTTAGTGTTATCGATTCCGCTCTGATTTGTAATTAGATTTATAGGCTCTTTTCCGATTCTTGTGATTAGCAATGTTAGAATTCACTAGGAGATCAAATTGAACATTCTTCATAAGGAATGATTTGAAAATTCGAAATTCGTATTGTGCGTTAGTGTATCTGCTAATTAAGGATTGTTAATTAGTTATAATTAAAGATTTTGCATCTTGATTCGTGTTTATTGATTTCTTTTCAATGTGTTTCTTACATTTTTTTTTATGTGAATCAATCAATTACTATAAACTTATGTAGCTTCACTCTATAAACAGGAGAAATTTTGGGAAGAGCATCCAAGCAAAACAATGCCTTTGATGAAACCAATTTTCTATCGAGGACCATGGCGAGTTTATCGTGGTGACGCTATTGCTTCTGACGCTAGCAGCCAATGAAGGTTACGCTTAAGCTATCCAGAGACTATGATCAAGGTTATATTTTCGAGTTTGATGCACATCCCTTAAACGGTTTTTATGCTCGTTCACTGGTATATATACAAAACTACCTCGTGTTCCAGTAGAATGCTTGTGTCCGTACTTCGAGTTTCTAGGTTTCGAGGGATTTTGAGCTGGATGGTATATTTTCCTTGTAGACAATAAGGTCCAGTGACTCTTTAGAATTGAATTTTCTATAAGTTACATGTAATGACAGTCTTATTATAGCATTAAGGTTTTGCTATGAGAAGTTTAAGGGTATTCATTAGTTCTTTAGAATATCTCTCATTTCTATTTTTAGTACATTGTGACCGACTCTCTTCTGTTGTCCTGAAATAAATACATTCCCAATTAGAGAGAGGATCTAACTACCTCAGAAACGTCGAGCCAGCACAGTTTTATCTTTTTCAGATTTGGTACCTTGGCATCATTTTCTCTGTTAGGTTCATGTGGTTTTGTTCTGTTTGTCTTTTGTAAGAGAATATGACAACTTATGGCACTATACCAGTCCAAGAAAATGGCTCCTCGGAGCAGAGCGTGTTGGGACGAGCGAAAGAATTGATCTCTCTAGGCCTTAGATCTCAAAGACCATGGACCGAACTTATCCAATTTAGAGCCTTTAGTCTTCCTATCTCCTTTAGTGTTGCCACAGAACGACTCAAAACCAACATCATGATCTTCCAAACCAACTACATTGTCATCTTCATCGTTACTATATTCATCAGCTTTTTATGGCATCCAATCCACCTTTTCGTCTTCTTTATCTTGATAATCGCATGGCTATATGTCTACTCCAAGAACATTGAGCCATTGCTGATATTTGGGAATGTGATCGATGATTCAACTTTGGTGCTGATCTTGTTGGTCCTCACAATTTGTATTTTTCTATTAACTGACATATCCGGTGGCATCGTGATTGGAGTTTTGGCTGGTTTGCCTGTTGTTCTGGCTCATGGCATGTGTAGGAATACAGAAGCAATGTTCGTCTTGGAAGATGATGAAGAGAAGGTGATGATGAATGCAACATCTTCATCGCGTTCTTCTTCTTCCTCTTAGCAAGTGAAAAAGTATATTTAGGTTTTACTATCTTGATTTGGTCTACATACAAGCATCAACATGATGCAGTTTGCGATCAAATTTCAAGATTTGGATGTTTATGTAATGATACGAGTTTTGAAAGCTAAGTATTTGAGAACATTGCTCGTGTTGATTGATAAGCTTAGAATTTAATCTTAAACTAGTACTGCAGAGAACAATTCAATGTAGCACAGTATAGGGTATCGAATCCACAGAGACCAGAATGCACGTTCAGTTAAAAACTCGAATATGGCTAAAGCGAGAATAAAAGATTGATTGTCGAATTCAAAACGGTAATTAATTACCAGTTTAAAACTTATAATAATAAAACGCTAGGCATTAGGGAAATCCGTAGGTATTCA
>OVBE01014819.1:0-11850 GCA_900406425.1 Iberis pinnata | reverse complement strand
CTGATAATTCACGCAAAAAAGGTAGACCAAAGAAGACACAGCCTATAAAAATCCAATTTATTGAATTTGCAAGTACTTACTGGTTGGCAGATTCTAATCTAACTGTTTGTTATGTTGTAGGATGACCCATAAAATGTTCAAAATGCACCAAAGAGGATGAGGTCTACACTTACTCAGCCTACAGTTTTAGCAAGCAATCAATCAACAACACTTTTTCATCAAGTGCACCTCCTGCTCCAGCTGCTTCATCAAGTTCTACTCGTCCACCAGTTGTTTCATCAAGTGCTCCTCGTAAGGGTAGAGCTCGTGGCAGAGGTAGAGAACCACCCATACCTAGAGGTTATGGGTGCTATATTTCACCATTTACAGGTCGGATTTTCGATGTGTGGGGATCTCAAACTGTTGACTTATATGGCCCTCCACCAAGAGGACCTCCACATCTACTGCAATATGAAAGACTTATGTAGTTTATTGTGTGCACTTGTAGGATGTTGGCATCTGTTATATGCCTCTAGAACAATAACATTTTGGTTTCTATTTCACTTTTTAGGATGATGTTTAACTTGTTTAGGATGATATTTAACTTGTATAGGTTATTTGGTATCTACTTGACTTTTGTAATATGATGGTTTTTGTTGATGGTTCTACTTGCCATTTTGTTTCGTCTGTTTATGTTGTTAAAACACAAGCAACATGCCAAAATGATATGCAACAAAACAACACATCAAACGTAGTCATTACATAACCTTAAATATCTAAAAAACCAACAACGATCACCAAATGTAGTTCTTCACCACTTTAGTTCTTCACCATAGTAAGGATCATTGCTGTCACTATAACAAAATCACCCCAAGATATGACAATGAATTGTAGCAACAATTTTTCCTTCTCTTGAATAGCCATCAATTCACTCACATGCTTCATCTTCTCTACTTCAAGCTTCATCTTCTCTTCAACAAGTTTCATCTTCTCTTCTTCAAGTTTCACAAAATTAGAGTCATTACTACAAGTTTTATTACACAATTGCTGATTGATCTTCCTAATTGTGTCTTTGAAGGCCTTAATTTCCTCCTTCTTATTACGAATCAAATCTCTTGCCTCAATCAGACTCTCTTTTTTCCAACAGTGAGGTTTCTCGTCATCAACCCACTTCAAGAATCCATGAACATCGCACCTGAAGAATCTTCTTTCTGGATTATCGATGGTCCATGATTTCATCACCGATGTCTGCCTTTTACGGTGGCAAATCGGACCTGAGATGCTCTGAACCTGACCTTCGCTCTAGCTGCAAGAGTCTGACCCTGAGCTCTGACTTCGATACATAGCCAACTCTCTCTTCTCTGAAAATCTATAAGCTTGAAATAACATTAATGGAGAAGAAAAGCTAAAAAGAACTAATTAATTTAAGAGCATAAAAGGGTTTACTAAAACTAATAATCCTAGTTTATGTTATTTTTACTGAAGTTAACTCATGTTTAACGTATGTTAATCATTTATGAGTAAACTTTCAATTTTGAAAAGTTCATGAATTATTAAGGTCTCCAAAATTAGTACGAGTATTAAAATGGCAGCATCAAAAGTTCGTGTATTAAAGAGACAAAAAATTAAGTTCGTGTATTTTAAAGCTTTTTTCCCTATACAAATTTAATAACTCATTCTATTTTGTGAACTATATACGTTTACTGTATAAATAAGATTATAGACATGTATTTTTCATGAACGTTGGATTTAGCAGTAGCGACTAAAATATACAACAAAATTGCTATAATTAAAATTAATGACAATATAACTAGCTACCAACATACAACCGAAGGGAGAAAGAAAAGAAAAAAACTGACTCTAAAATTTTCAACGATCAATGTTATGTGTCATAGCGATAGAAAAAGTGAAATAACGTGAGTTAGCGATGTTAGATTGGTTACAATTATGATCGTAATTTTCAAAATAAAAAATAAAAATACTTATTTTGCAAGTAGCTAGACAAAATAAATGATAAACGAAATGTAACTCCTATGCCACATAAAGATCGTAATTCGTATTTTAAGGCCATAGTTCCTGAGCTAAAATTCTACGAAACTCAAGATAAAGAAGATGAAGTTTTGTAATCATTGACTCAAACTAGTTGGTGAAAAGTTGTGTGAAGATGTTATTAGCATGAATACTTAGTCATGTTAAAAATAAGCAGCACAACAAGCCCGTCTAGCTCAGTTGGTAGAGCGCAAGGCTCTTAACCTTGTGGTCGTGGGTTCGAGCCCCACGGTGGGCGTATCAAATTTTTTATAACTTACTTCGATGGCGCTTTGTTCTTGAAAGAGAAACCTAACTAACTTGAAGAGTGAAGCTTTCATTTTCTGCCTCTTTAGCTTTGTAGCTACACATATGTTAATTTTCTTTTGAAAACTCATGAATTTCATCTTCTTATTTATGAATGTAGAAACGAATGATGTGTCTTAAATCCTCACACTCTCTTGTTTTAAACATATTGATTATACATTAAAGTAATACTAATGCTATTGAGAGGAAGAGAGAACAATTGCTATTAATATCCAATAAACTTCACAAAATAAGATTTTGATTTAGACATTCTTAAAAAGCTTGCAAAAATGTTGTGAATATTTTATGTACAAATATGACAAACATATCCATGACATAGATGTTTGTCTTGTGCATGATATAGTTTAGTCCAATCAAATTTTGTATATAGCATATATCAATATCAAAATCAAAGGCTAGATTTTCTATTCATGGTGGACTACTTCTGAGTTAACTAATAAATTACACTTACAATTTTGACTATCTAATAATGGGCCTCAATGGTTCATTATATTGCAGGCTATTCTTTTATAATGGGCCTATTAAACCAAAGCCTCTTAGGGCTTTTGTAATTGTAACCATAAGAGACTATATAAACAAAGAACAATTAGGGCTTTAGATCAATTAGCTTCGTCGCAGCTGGAGAAGAAGAAGAACTAATCTCAGAGTAGAGAAGCTCCTTTCACCGTCGCAGTCATGGGTCGTATGCACAGTAGAGGGTTCGTTTTCTCGAATCTTATTAACATTTGATTCAAACAAAACTACTATTCTGATATTCTTTGTATACGTTTTTGTGTTATGTAGTAAGGGAATGTCGGCATCTGCATTGCCGTATAAACGAACATCTCCAAGTTGGCTCAAGACTACCTCTCAAGATGTAATGATTCTAGATTTCTCTGTTTCGTTTTTCGTATTTCGATTTGTGATTATACATCTAGAAAATGTTAGCATTTGCTTAAAACTAGTTTTAGGTTTCGTAATTTTGAAAATTTAATTGTATTTATGATGTGTTTGTTCATTCAAATGAATATTCTTGATGAGTATACTATGTGAAGTTACTGAGACCTTGAATTTCCTCTTCTTTGTGATGAGTATTAGTACGTATGATGTAATCAATAGTAATGTCTTTGTTTGAATCTCTCCATTTGATGTTGCTTGATGCTTCTTTTAGTGTATTGTGTCTAATCTGATTAGTCTTTTATTTTGTTGTGAAGATGAACAATATATTACTTTGCTTGAATCTCTCCGTGTGAGGTTATTTGATGCTTCTTTGAGAGTAATGTGTGTAATCTGATTGGTCTCTTACTTTGTTGTGATGATGAACAATAGGTTGATGAATCCATTTGCAAGTTTGCAAAGAAGGGTTTAACTCCATCACAGATTGGTGTCATTCTTCGTGATTCTCACGGTATTCCTCAAGTGAAGAGTGTTACCGGAAACAAGATTTTGAGAATTCTGAAAGCTCATGGTATGTGTTCAATTTACTCTCAAGCTTCTTCTTTAGTTTTCATTGGAGTTAACTGAGAGATCTTTGTGTTATTCCCTTAAGGTCTTGCTCCTGAGATTCCTGAGGATCTCTATCACTTGATCAAGAAAGCAGTTGCTATCCGCAAGCATCTTGAGAGGAACAGGAAAGATAAAGATTCAAAATTTAGGTTGATTCTTGTTGAGAGCAGAATCCACCGTCTTGCTCGTTACTACAAGAAGACCAAGAAGCTTCCTCCAGTCTGGAAGTAGTAAGTAGTTAAAACATTCGAAAGAGATTTATTCATTATCTTGCTTACTTTTGAATTTTGATTCTTATTTCTTGTTGATTTTGCAGTGAGTCTACTACAGCTAGTACTCTTGTGGCTTAAGAAGCTTTTAGAGATGGTTAAAGTTGTTCATGAAGTGACATTTCAATGGCTGCATTACTACTTGAGTTCTTGAACATTTGAGACTTTTATATCTGTTTCTGCTAGTTTTTGATGGGTTACAACTTACAATGAGATTTTGAATTTAGTGTTTATGTAATCCATAAGATTGATTAATGTTTTCATTTGTCTTTTCTCAATGTGCCTAAAACTTAATCAAAAATTAAACTTTTTAATGTATGATTTTCGATGTGGGAAGACAAATCCATGCCAAAACAAAATAATTAGTTTAGAAAATTTGATAATTTTCTTAAACATGGTTTAAGACGTTAATTGGATTGATTTTTTTGTAATTTAAAAAATAATAAAAGCCTTAATGAAATAATTTTTTTATTATTATTTCAAAGCAAACTTAATCAACATTGGGTACAAAATTGCAAATGGTAGTCACATAACAAATATTAATGGAAAAAATTAAGTGGAATAAATTTGTTTCTTTAATTCCTCTACACTTTTGTAGAGAAACATGTTTCACTAAAATTTGTTCATAGATTCATTTTTTATGGTGGAACAAGTTAATTTTGTTTTTCTAATTTTCAATCTAAGTGGTACAAATTTAGAAGAATGCACAATTCCACTAATTTTTATTCTATTCAAATGGTGTAAGTTTTAAGGAATGCATAATTCCATCAAATTATGTTCCTCTATACACACAATCATTTGCACCTATTGATTACAAAACTATATATGACAGGTTTCTATGCACGTATTTGGCGGGTTGTTCTGACGGAGCGGGTTAAGATTTTTTTTGGCTAGTGGGTCATCGTTGTATAATGACTAATATGGAGAGACGAAGAAGGCATCTATGTGATTCGGATCTTTGTATGGTGTGTAAGGCAGGAAACGAATCTATACTTCATACGCTAGACGTTTGGTGCCAAGTGGAAGAAGTCAATGGTTATTTTACTGTTGAGTTGTTAAATTGGCTTTATGGAAATCTAAGAGATCATACATTGGTGAATGATACCGCTTGGTCCATGATGTTTGCGATTATGGTATGGTGGAGTTGGAAGTGGAGATGTAATCAATCTTTTGGGGAGATTATCAGGTGCAAAGACTGCATCAAATTTATTAAAGATATGGCTAAAGAAGTATGGCAGGCTTGTCTTAATAATCGTTTGGTTGGAGGTATAGGAGCGAGATCAAAACTAATGGTGAGTTGGAAAGCTCCGGAGATTGGTTGGTTTAAGCTTAATATATAGGGAGCTTTTCATGATAATCCAGGATTGGCGACAACATGTGGGTTGTTCAGGATGCTAAAGGAAATTGTGTAAAGGTTTTGCTTTGAAGATTGGTATATGTTCGGCACCTCTTGCAGAACTCTGGGGGTGTATTATGGATTATGTATGTCTTGGGAACATGGGGTGACACGGTTGGATTTGGAGGTTGATTCGGAGTCGGTGGTGAGTTTTTTTAAAGATGGCATTGAAGACTCACACTCTCTCTCTTTACTAGTATGATTGTGCTATGACTTGTTATCACGGGATTGGATGGTCCGAATTCACACGTGTATAGAGAAGCTAACCGTCTTGTTGATGTGTTAAACTATGCGTTTTTTTATTTTTTGGTTTTTATGCTTTGGAAGTTAATCCACCTTTTGTTGAGTCGATTATTCATGAAGATGTTGTGCCAAGACAAATTGTTGTTTAGTTGTCTTAATTTTTTCGTAAAAAGTTGGGAGACTAATCTCCCTACTCCCACCAAAAAAACCAAAGTAGCCAGATCATTTTTTATACTATATTTTATTTTAGAGAAAATTGTTTATGACTAAGAATCATAAATTCATGAGATTCGAGAGAAATGATTATAAGTTCGTTTTATTAAAATATAAATTCATGCAAAATTCGTATTATGAAATTGTTTTTTTGTCACAATAATTTAAAAGTCATAACGGACCGATCCATTAAACTAAATTTTATAAATAAAAGAAAATTTACTCAATATGCAGATCTATAAAACAATAACAGTGATAAATCACTACGCCAAATCTTGTTGTGTTATCAAATTTATTATGGATTATGAATCTGCCAAAAAAACTTGAACACCTCAAAGAATAGACGTAAGGGCCTTTCATGAAAAAGTTGTTAAATAAAAATTTGGGCCTGTAAGCCCATTAACTTTATATATAAAAAGTGGAATCCGAATATGCTTATTCGTTGCTCGTTTGGGATATCCCGAACTAAGTGAGCCCCACTTGTGTGTTTTGTCTTCATGATGACATGTTCGGCTTATGATATGGATTTATGAACCTTTCATTCAATATCTTCTTATGATGATTATGCCCCCCAAAAAATAGAGATATATACTTTGACAAGAATCAAAATCTTTGTAACCTTATCCAAAGAATTTCACATGTAACCAATGCATGTAATGGGTGCAATCTAGTGAAGAAGCAATGGGTGCATGTGCACCCACTAATATCATTATGTTTCTAAAATTTATGAAAGAAAATAAGAAATTTTAACTAAGAATTTATTTATGTTGCACCTAAACATTAAATTTGTTAATGTTGTGCATCCACTAATATTAATATTTGACTCTAGATTCGCTACTGAATGCATGTATGATTTATGAAAAACATATACTCCATTTGGATATAAATATAAGATGTTTTGTATATTTCACATGTACCAAAATAATAAACTTTTGTTATTAATTTTTATTATAATTAAGTTTTAATACATGTAATATATAAATGTACTACTAAATATAATTTGCATCCAACAAGTTCTATTGGATAAAGTGTTTAGTTTTTGCTTTAAATTAATTTTACTCATATAAATTTATTACTCTTGCACAAAAAACATATGCATTTGCATTAATTAAATTCAAAACATCTTACATTTATATACAAGAAAAAAACTAAAACATCTTATATCTATTCTATGATATCGAAAGTAATTTCCTTGTAGACCACACATTCATATATTATTCTAACATAAATACATTTAGTTGATAAGTTCCTTCTAAACCAATGATCAAAAACAGTGTCGATCTAATGTTTTTGAATATCCTATACAAATTCAAAAATATGTTTCTTATTTATATATCATTTTTTTAATAAATTAATTTGACGGTCCGTTATTGTCCAAAGATTAAAGTGACAAAAAAATATTTAATTACGATATACTAAATTGGTCTATCATCTTATAACTTCTAATGAATATTATTTTTACCAAAAAATCTATAATTTATAATAGTTATGATATAAATTTTGAAAAATTTCAACAAATTCAACAAAATTTTCTCTAATTTAATATAAATGCTCTTTTATATTAAGAAAAATGCTCATTTATTTCAAGAAATGCCTTTTTATTTAAACGAAAATGTACTTTAGATGTTGGTGTCCTAATCGGTGGTCTCACTTGCTTATATTTTGAACTGACCTGATAAAAAATATAAGTATATTTTGGTGGCAAGTATAACTATATCAATTTTTTCGGTCTCTCGCTATGCGTTATCGTTCTTGTATAATTGAAGGCATCTTATACTAGCATAGTTTTTTTGTCTCATTAATATATGGGCCACAACTGGTCGGTCCATTAGCCCAAACTTTATAAATAGGAGAAAATGTACTCGCAATGCGAGTGACCAGGTTCGAACCATGGTTTGATAACAAGATAACAGCGGTGACTCAACCACTAGGCCATTTGATCATTGTTTTACTAACATAGTTATAAATAGTTAAATATTTATTTAAATTTAATCCAAAAATGCGGTATTGTTATGTTACTGAAGACTATACAAGAAATATGTTTAACTCTAAATAATCGAATGATTCTAGTGTGCACATAGAATGTATTTAAGGCCCATAATCATGACCGAATCGAATATTTTTAGTGAACCGAACTTTTAAAACCGACTTAACCAATCAATTACTACAAAGCTTAACCAATCGAATTATTTTCTTTCTTTACTAGTTTTTGTATATCTTTCAGAAATTATAAGTTTTAAAAATTAAGTCAATATGGATAATTTGTAGAATCTTTTTTTTTTTTTTTGTCTTCATTACCACAAAGAAGAAACAGAGTCGATAAGGAACAAACATAACCAAGAGAGAAAATAAAGAAACAGAAACTTAGAAAAAAACACCAACCAGAGAAGAAACAGAGAAAAAACAGAAGAAAAAAAGAATCAAACCCCATAAGTTTCACTCGTGATCTCCGAACATAACCAAGATGGAGGGCCCCTTTCGATATAAGATTGTATCCTTCCTTCATTAATCACACTATTAGCGATAGAAGATGCAATTTTGTTTGAAGTCCCACCCTCAAAGACCCAGTTTATCGATTGAAAAGAAGAAACAGATTCTAAGATGGCTTCCAACTGAGCTTGGAAACGGGGCCAATTACCGGGAGAAGATACTGCCTCAACAACATCCTTGACGTCGCACGCAAGTATCAGCTTAGCATAACGGAACGAAGTCAAACACTCAACAGCCCATAACAAAGACACCATAGCTGCTTCTAGTCTTGATGATGGAGAATCCGGAGCTTGTCTCCCATGTAATATAACTACACCACAATGGTTACGCAATACCCAAGACGCACCAAAGAACTCCAATCCCTTTTTCCAGGCCACTCCAATATTACATTTTAAAACTCCCCTAGGCGGCAAAGCCCAAATATTAGAACTCGCGCAGTGAATAGAGGACAATACCTGCTGGTCCTCTTTCTCTCTCTCATGCACTTGGTTCCAAGCTAGTGCTTCAGCTTGAGCTTTTAAAAGAACCTGTTCAGCCACAAACGGATTATCATTAAATATTTTATTATTTCTCCCTTTCCATATATGCCACACAATCCATGGCCATGGCAATTTGGTGAAGACTGGAACTGACGGATCCTTGGAAAAAGAAAGAAGGAAATCCAGATTCTCATACAGTGAAGAGAATGTAAATCGCGAAGCATGGAAGGGTATCTTAGCTAAGGTCCATACTCTTGCTGTTACTGAGCAATCAAATAATATGTGATTAATTGATTCCACCCCATAACTACATAGAGAGCAGTACGGGGAAGCTAATAAGCCACGAGAACGTAACCGATCGGCAGTAGGGACAGCTCCAAAGATTATTTTCCAAAGGAAATTTTTAATTTTCGGAATCGTTCTTACTCGCCAAACCTTCTGTTTCAAAACGTCAAGAGAAGGCTGATTAACAAGGACCTCCAAACCCATTGGTTTATCAGCATTCAATGCTAATTCATACCCACTTTTAACATTATAAGCACCACTTTTAGAATAGAACCAAGCATCTCTATCTTCCTTACCTACCGCCGGCCGTATGTGCTTAATAGTAGCCACATCATCTCCAGTAAACAGTTGCTGCAAAAGACCTTCATTCCATGTCCGAGAAATTGGACAGATGAGATCTGATATTTTAAGCATGACATCTAAGCTTACATTTGGATTAAAGGGAGCTCTGGGAGGATTAGAGAGAATCCACTTTGATGTCCACACAAAAGATGAGAGTCCATTACCCACAACCCGATATAATCCTTTCAACAATAACTCACGGCCATAAAGAATGCTTCGCCATGCATAAGATGGCCGGCCACCAAGTTTTGCGAGTTTAAAATCGGTTTGGGGAAAATAACGACTTTTATAAACCTGAGACATTAAGTTTTCTGGATAATTCATAATTCGCCAAGCTTGCTTTGCAAGTAACGCTTGATTAAACTTTGCTAAATCCTTAAAACCGAGGCCACCTTCCTCTTTGGGACAGCACAAAGACTCCCAAGGAAGCCAATAAATAGGTCTTTTTCCTTGCTTAGAGCTCCACCAAAACGCACTCATAGCACTAGTTAGTCTCTTTAATATGCCCTTTGGGATTTGAAAACACGACATGGCATATACGGGTAATGCCATAGCGATAGATTTCAACAAAACTTCCTTACCCCCTTGTGAGAGATATCGCCCAAACCATCCTTGAAGACGACATTCCAGCTTTTCTGTTAAAAACTGAAGCATCGCCTTCTTAGAGCCACTAAAGCATTCCGGGAGACCAAGATAGGAACCCGCTCCTCCTTCCTTAAAGATACCCAATCGGTCCTTGATTTGCAGTTTTAACGAATTCGAAATCCTATCTCCAAAAGTAATAGATGATTTATCAAAATTAATCACTTGTCCTGAGGCTTGACCATATACTGAAAGACAGTCAAGAATAGCTCCACAATCCTCCATACTTGCTCGACACATAAAGAGGCTATCATCAGCAAATAATAAATGATGTAAAGCTGGGCCTTCTGCAAATAATTGAATTCCACCAATTCTCCCTTGCATCGCCGCGGTATTAAGTCTATGAACCAGAAATTCAGTACAAATAATGAAAAGAAGTGGAGATAGCGGATCACCTTGTCTTAAACCGCGTTCCGGTTTAATAAAACCATGTTCTTGTCCATTAAGAAGAATCGAATATGATACTGTGGACACACAAGTGATAATCCAAGAAATCCATATAGAAGAGAAACCCATAGCTCTTAACATTTCCTTAAGGAACATCCATTCCACCCTATCATAGGCTTTAGACATATCTGTCTTAATAGCCATATGTGACTCTCGACAAAGTCCGTTAGTCCGAAGTCCATGAACAGCCTCATGAGCCAGTAATATATTATCAGTAATTAGCCGTTTTGCCACAAAGGCACCTTGTGTCTCTGAAATAATCTGAGGAAGAATGGCCCGCAGTCGATTAGACAAAATCTTGGATACAATTTTATATGCAACCGAACATAAACTGATCGGTCGTAATTCTTTCATACACTTCGGAGCTACTACCTTCGGAATAAGTACAATTTGTAGAATCTTTTGTCGCACTAATCTATTTACTATTAATTTATTAACTAACAACAAAAAATTTCTTTTCTTTATCAAAAACAAAATTTTCTTTGATTATGGCGGAAAATCCAAAGAACTATATATTTGAAAAAGGAAAATATAATAATTATTTTTTGGTGAAATGCATAGAGAATCACTAAACTCTTAGCCTTAATGAACGGTCAAGATGATAACCATTCATTAAATCCAACGGTCAGATTTATACCAACTTGTCTCTTAGCATAAACGAAGAGATGACAAGAAGAAATTTTGATTGGCTAATAAAAATCATCTCTTCACTCTGAAATTGCAGAGAGTTTCTCAAATTCATTTCTTCCACCAAAGAGAGAGAAAGCAAAATCAATGGCTTCAACTTCTTCACTCTCTCTCTCTCAAGCTCTTCTTGCTCGTGCCATCTCTCACCATGGATCTGACCAACGTGTTTCAACTTTACCAGCTTTCTCTGGACTCAAATCCACTTCTCGGCGACGTATCGCATCTATGAGCAAATCTCGATCTCTCCGTCCTCTAGTTCGTGCTTCAGCTGTTGAAACACTTAAACCGAGTACTGATTCATCGATTGTTGATAAATCGGTCAACACGATTAGGTTTTTAGCTATTGATGCAGTTGAGAAAGCGAAATCAGGTCATCCTGGTCTTCCTATGGGATGTGCACCAATGGCTCATATTTTATATGATGAAATCATGAGGTATAATCCAAAGAATCCTTATTGGTTTAATCGTGATCGATTTGTTCTATCTGCTGGACATGGATGTATGTTGCTTTACGCTTTGCTTCATCTTGCTGGCTACG
>OVBE01014818.1:1831-11850 GCA_900406425.1 Iberis pinnata | reverse complement strand
GAGAACTATTTTCAAAGAAAATCCCTGAATGATAAATTGACTTTAAATCCTGATTACATGTGGTTTCCCTGATGTCTGACGCTTTTAACTNTTTTAAATTACTGTTTTGATAACCATCAATCTTATTATTCTTGCTTTAGCCAGATTTGAATTGAAACTGAATTGTGTACTATTCTGGTCTCTGTGGATTCGATACCCTATCTTTGCTACATTGAACCGTTCTCTGCAGTAATAGACTAGAATTAAATTATAGACCTATCATGCTCTGCGTTCTTCGACGAGATAGTTTGCATGTCTCTTTCCTTTGTCGAGTTTAGGCTGACCTTCATAGAACTGGCGTTGTCCGAAGGGTTCTTCCTTCTCTTTTCCTCCGTAAGCTTTGGTATGTTTGCGTGCCAGGGCGGCTTTTTTTTCTTCCATTTCGATGAATCTATTAGACCTATAGAGGGCGTCTTCGAGGGTTTGGAGCTGGTTTAGGAGTAGCTCTTCCCTAAACCTGGATTCGTACCATAATGCATTTCTGAGTGCGGCGATAGCCGCTTCGTCTGAGATGGCTACTTTTGATACTACTTCCTTTTGTAACGTTCTATGAATAGCCTGAGGGGCTAGCGATGTCCTTGACTCAGCGACCACAGATCGACAGTAGATGCTTTCTTCTCCATGAACATAGAGTAGTGTTTAACGAATGTTGTTGACAGCTGCTGAAAGTTTTCGATCGATCGGGCCTCTAGATGGGAGAACCATGAGAGCGCNGCATTTCTGAGTGCGGCGATAGCCGCTTCGTCTGAGATGGCTACTTTTGATACTACTTCCTTTTGTAACGTTCTATGAATAGCCTGAGGGGCTAGCGATGTCCTTGACTCAGCGACCACAGATCGACAGTAGATGCTTTCTTCTCCATGAACATAGAGTAGTGTTTAACGAATGTTGTTGACAGCTGCTGAAAGTTTTCGATCGATCGGGCCTCTAGATGGGAGAACCATGAGAGCGCTGCTCCCCCGAGGTTCTCTATGAGTAATTGGCAGAGTCCCGTGTCCCTTTCTTCCTCTGTAGAATGGGCTTGTCCCATTGCGATAGTGAAGGTGGTCATGTAATGGGTGAGATCGGTGTTTCCTTCGAAGGTCGGGAACTTGATTTTTGTCGTGTGCTTGATCTGGGTGTTTGTTATTCTCCTTGTAAATGGGGTCCTCTGGGTTTCCTCAACAACTCATTTAATTTCCAGTGCAGAACTTGTGGCTCCGTGTACGAGGGAGCTCATTTCCTTCAGTTGGGCCTTGAGTACCCTTATTTCCTCGCTTTGGTCGGCTGGGTTGTTGTGGTGGAGCAGGTCGACCCAGTGGCTTGGTTCTGGAATAGAACGATCATTCAACGTTGGCGTCTACGTGTCAGTGGACTCGAAGAGATTTCTGTTTAGGACTTCTAGTTCGGCTCTTCGCAGATCGCCGCTTCAAACTTGCTATTTAATTGCCTTGATTCTCTCTCTTGATATTCTAACCATCGCAGTAACGCTTGGTTTGTTTCTTCTTGGGTGGGCACTCCTTAGATCTTGTTCGCCGGCCCGGTCGGCGTCTGTTGATCGTCGACCCCGGTGCCTTGTTCCTCAGGATGGGTCTCATCTTCGACCTGCACGTAGTCGTCTGAATGGATCAAATTTGCCGTGTTTTTAGTGCGTCGTAGATTTTGGTGTATTTCTTTCTTTCAAATAAATCCCTAGTGGAGTCGCCAATTATTGGATCTAGGGTGAAGGTCTCTCTTGATTTGAGTTCGTATTTGAAAGGAGTGATTACAAGCAATGTGAGGTGGTCAACATACCCGAAGAGCTCAAATAAGAATAAGAAATTTAAGGGCGTCGATTTATCTCTCTAACTTCTCTTTAAAAATTTTCACTGAGAATTGTGGACCCTTTCCTCATGGAAGCTCTTCCCCTTTTCATAGTGCTTCTATATTATCATTTGGCTACGCTGGGCAGGTGATTAGGCGCACTGTTTTTCGGTGGATTGGTCAATATATCACTGTTCTATGGATCTACAGGGATTAAGTGCATTGTACTTTCGGCACCTCTGCTTGCCTCATCGCCCTCTAATATAGATTTTTGAGTTTAGTTTTTAAGATAAACTTTGCCTATTGGCATAGGCGAAACTCATATACCCTGTAGTTTCTCAAAGTTTTTAAAGAATTCGGTTCAGTTTAATTTTATTTTTTCGATTTGATCCGAGTTTTTCGGATACAGTTTATTTGTCCATCCTAATTTAATGGGTAATAGATAAGCATGATGATTATGATTATCTTCGTATTTCTTGGTTGTTAACAAGAACCGGTTTCAACCAGATATTTAAACCGGATGAAAAAGGTTAGGTTTTTCCGCGAGGCCGACACTGAAAGAGCTAAAACCTTAGAATTAGAAAATTCTAGCCGAAGAAGCGAGCAGCGAGAAGGGCGAAAGCTAAATAATCTGAGAAATTCTTTGGTGATCGTGAGATTCTGTAGGAGATGGCTGCTGCGCCTTTTGGGCAGTTAAATCTCGAAGAGCCTCCACCGATTTGGGGATCTCGTAGTGTTGATTGCTTCGAGAAGCTTGAACAGATTGGTGAAGGAACTTACGGGTATTCTTCTTCTCAATTCGTGTCTCTTTTCTCTGGGTTTTGTTCTTTGATTCGGTTTGTCAATTATATAAAGTAATTTGTGATTGTTAAGTTCGAGTTTTTATCTATGTATTGTTGATTTGGCTAATTTTGTGCCTTGCCTCTTGATTTCTGTATATGGTAATCAACAGTTTTATTGATTGAGTGAATTGGAATTCTTAGATACATAGGAACATGTGGAAATTGGATTTGCGCGATATGGTAGATAAGTGTTCATATGGTTTTAGGGTTCATATGTTTGCCTTTTGATTTTGCAGTCAAGTTTACATGGCTAAAGATATCAAAACCGGTGAAATCGTTGCTCTTAAGAAGATCCGTATGGACAATGAAAGAGAAGGGGTAAGCTACATTGCTTAATTGCTTAGAAGAGTTGCTCACTTTGTTAATCCAATACGATTTATAATTCCCTTTTCACTGTTTGCATGAAGTTTCCAATAACAGCAATCCGGGAGATAAAAATTCTGAAGAAGCTGCATCATGAAAACGTCATACATTTAAAAGAGATTGTTACTTCACCAGGTAATAACGAAACATTTTTCTCATCTTGAAATACTTTTGAAGTCTCAGGTAAACAGGTGTCAAGTTTGATACTTTTTTTGTGTCTTTGAAAGGTCGAGATAGGGATGACCAAGGAAAGCCAGGTTAGTGAAACTTATTCAAGAACTTAGATACGAGTAGGATTGTACTATTATGCTTGCCTAAAGCTTGTGGCTTTACTCCAATTTTAGATAATAACAAATACAAAGGTGGAATCTACATGGTTTTTGAGTACATGGATCATGACTTAACTGGACTTGCTGATCGTCCTGGACTGAGATTTACTGTTCCTCAGATTAAGGTATTGCATGGCTAGATACCTTGCTGTAGTAGCCTTGTTCCGACCTTGTCTGACATTTTGACATATGTAAAAAAAAAGTGTTACATGAAGCAACTGCTCACTGGTCTTCATTACTGTCATGTGAATCAAGTGCTTCACCGAGATATAAAAGGTGTCTATATAACCTAAAGATATGCTATTGACCTTTCTCTCGCCTTTATTTGCTAGTTTAGCCTTTAATATCTTGCTCTGCAGGTTCAAATCTTCTAATTGATAATGAGGGAAATTTAAAGCTTGCTGATTTTGGCCTTGCCCGATCATTTTCTCATGATCACACTGGAAATCTTACAAACCGTGTCATCACCTTGTGGTATAGGTATGTATACCTACAAACTTTTAAGTTCTATATATATAAGAGAGAGAAAATTAAGTATTTCTTATTCCTGCATCTTCGTCTTTCCATGATGTATATGTTATTGTGTTAGGCCTCCTGAATTGCTACTTGGTGCAACAAAATATGGTCCAGCCATTGACATGTGGTCGGTTGGTTGCATATTTGCTGAACTTTTAAATGGAAAACCAATATTGCCTGGGAAAACTGAGGTCAGGATTTCATCTTTTGAATATCTCCAATAGTCGAGGGGAGGAAAGTTGTCTTAGTTAGTACTTGTGCTTTTGAGGATGTTTCCACTAATAGCATTGTATTCAAACGTTTGTATCTCCAGAATGAACAATTGAATAAGATTTATGAACTTTGTGGATCACCTGATGAAAATAACTGGCCTGGGGTTTCGAAGATGCCGTGGTATAACCAAATGAAATCATCTCGGCCTTTGAAGAGACGTGTTAGGGAGATCTACAGACAGTAAGCATAAACAGTTTTGTTGTTGCAACACTTGTTTTGATCGAGGAAAGATCTCATTTGGTTCTTTTTCTGTTCTGCCATAGCTTTGATCGTCATGCCCTTGAACTACTTGAAAAAATGTTGGTGCTAGATCCCTCCCAGGTACCAATGTTTTTTTAAAATAAAGAACTGTCTTGTGCAGAAATAAGAGCCTTGGTCTTGACATTTAAGTCCTCTGATATTTCCATTTTCTTGATGCAGAGAATATCTGCAAAGGATGCTCTTGATGCTGAGTACTTTTGGACTGATCCGTTGCCTTGTGATCCAAAGAGGTAATTAAATTCTCTTAATTTTTATTTCCTTTTTGTTATTGAAACCACAATTGGTTCATCATACATCAACAAATGAATAAAAGAAAATTAGTGAGTGCTTCAGTTCTAACATAGACTCTGCCTTATGTCAACAGCCTGCCGACATATGAATCATCACATGAGTTCCAGACAAAGAAAAAGCGGCAACAGATGCGTCATAACGAGGAAGCATCTAAAAAACAGAAACTGCAGCATCCACAGCAACACTCTCGTTTGCCTCCACATCAACACGGTGTTGGTCAGTCTCATGCAGCTCCACATTGGCCTGCTGGACCAAACCACCCTATGAACAATGGACCACCAACCCAAGTACCTGCTGGTGGACCTGGTAGCCACTACTATGGAAAGCCCCGTGGTGGTGCACCTGGTCCAAACCGGTACCCACCTAGTGGAAACCAAAGTGGTGGTTATAATAATCAGAGCCGTGGAGGTTACAGTAGCGGGTCATATCCTCCACAAGGTCGAGGTGCACCATATGGTGCTGGTCCTAGAGGACCTACTGGTGGCTATGGTGTTGGACCGCCTAGTTACTCACAAGGTGGTGGTGGTCAGTACAGTGGTTCAGGTGGCTCTGGACGAGGTCAAAATCCAATGGGTGGTGGTAGAAACCAACAGTATGGATGGCAACAGTAAAGAGAGAGCTAAAAGACTCATTTTCTTTATGTCACAGGCAATTGTTGATTCTAGTAACAGAATCTATCTTTATTTGTTTTCCTGTCTTCATGGCATGTTTAAATCCTTTTCACGATCAAGCTTTTATATATTATTAGAACATAGCAAACCAAATCAGAATTTCAAAATCTTAATTCTTTCTCTTGTAATGTTTCAAAAACTATCTGTATTTGTGGAAGCTGAAAAAGATTCAAGGAAAAGAAACATCTCTCCTCTGAAGTTACTTCAGCAAAAAGACCAGATGCTCTGTTCTCTCTTATGCTTATCGTCTTATGCTGATTCTACTTTCATCAAAACTTTCGTGAACTCATACACGAAGTAACTGATTGCTGCAGAAGGCAAAACCTGCAATTATGAGAGAATTAATAAAACTGTAGGACTGTTTTTAAATATAGTTTATGACGAAAACTGAGAAATTATACCTGCAATAAGCTGGGAATCAGGCCAGCATAAAGAGCAGGAATACCTCCTTGTTCAATGATCTTGACACAAGTAGCCACTGTGCTTAACTTTTTCGCATGTGATTGCATTTGTAAATGTCTTCTCACAACTTCAAATGGATAAGTAGCTGCTTCTGAGCAAGCACCTGCGATTGCTCCATACATCAAAGTTCTCACAGGACCAAGCTCTAGTTGATCAAAAGCGTTAAGTTCTTCTCCTTCTTGATTCATGTGTTCAAGCCGTTTCTTACCTTCCGGTGTATGAAGGTAAGCTGATTTTAATATATCATAGACACCGTAGAACACAGCTCCCGATGGAGCCATACTAACAAGTGAAGGTACAAGACCTTTATATAGTGAAAAGAAACCTTCAGTTTGAATCATATGACGAAATGCACCAACTACACCACCTAATGCCTCTCCCCCGGGTGCCACCATAACCGTTCTAATCTGCAATTCAATACTAAAAGTAATGCTAAAGAACCTCAAGAATGGTAAACTAATTTTTGGTGTGATTTTTTACTTACGGTATCAAGTGGTAGACAAAGCAAACTAGCTGTTACTCCAGCAGCTGCACCAGCAAGAAACCTTTCGAAATTTGTAGTTTCGTTGTTCCCGGACAATTTCAGAAGCTGACCTCTATATGTATCATATGCATAGAAGTTGATGGACTTGAAAGGGGCAGTTCTAAGAATATTAACTAAATTCCCTTTCCAAAATCCTCTAATGCCTTCAGTTGTTGCAATCCTCTGAATGAGTCCCAAGAGATTCTGTTGCTCTCCTCGGACTATGTATTCTAGTTTCATCCGCTCAAGAGGTGCAATGCAAGTTCTGCTCAAACCAAAACCCAATGAGCCATTTTAACTACAACAACCAAATCAATACAAAATCTCTTATAAGCATATCAAACCAAGTACCCACTAAATGACTAACTATTGAAACTATGATACACAATCTCATGGAGTTTCATAGAGAAGAAAAGGAGATACCTTGAAACCATGGCTGCAAAAGCACCAGCCCATAAGTGCTTGGTAGTGTTGAGAGCTCCTGATCCATTTTCCTTAACCCTAATCTTCTCCGCCGCTTCTTGACCACCACCGATCAACCCGGAATCTTTCACAGGAAGAGATTTATATCCATTTCGGCCATTGTACGCTTCCCGTTCTTCTTCCTCGCCATTACCCTCCTTTATAGATAAACTGACCGACAAAAATAGAGGTTCCCTGGTCCCGTATCGTCTCCTAAACTTCAAAAAACTCGCCTTTTGGACAAAGCGGCAAGAATTGATTGAACAATTTTTAGTGGGAACAAAAGAGACAGACGAGGAAGGAACAGATTCATCGAGAAACAATCGGCCGAAGGCTTGACCATTGTGATCCAATGGTTCTGATCTGACAGAGTCAGCAATCCATCGATCAAAGCCACGCATTTCAGGCCAGATTCAAAATGGAAAGTTCGACAAATTAAGAAAAACAGAAGCTTTTGGCAGACCCAAGAAAAACAAATTTGAATCAAATGGTTGCTGGATCTAATATTTGATGATGATAGTATATAAAAACGTGTAGTTGCTCTTTGAACTCAAAGCTTTAGTTTTTTTTTTTTTTTTTTATAATTTCACTAGTCACTAACATCGTTCTCGCCGGCGCCGCAGAGAATATTAGGTTGGGGGTTTGGTAAACGTGTGACTTGCTGCCTTTTTTTCAAATGGTTGACACGTCATCATTTATTTTCCCATATGACTTGTTTTCNCGCCGCAGAGAATATTAGGTTGGGGGTTTGGTAAACGTGTGACTTGCTGCCTTTTTTTTCAAATGGTTGACACGTCATCATTTATTTTCCCATATGACTTGTTTTAATTTTTTTCTTTTAAATAAACATCACAAATCACAATGTAATTATGTGTATGCTTAATTGTGTTTGTCGATTCATATACTGTGTTTTAGTTCAATTCGAAAGCGAATGCATGTTACCGACTTCAAAAACAAATTAGACTATTATCTTTTGAGATCTATCGACATCGTTGTGCTACAAACAAGGAAATGTCATTTTCTTGTACGCATTCGTTGGAATTATCACAAAGACAAAGATGGAAACCAAATGAGTGTAGCATCCAATTTGTTTAGTCAAGTATCTAATCTTTACAAATTTAACCTCAGTTTTGCTTCCAAATCAGACTTCAACGATAACAATACGGGAAAAAAATTCCAGGTGGCCATAACAGAACTCATTCCATGTATTAACAACTTCAACTACTATCAATGTAATGATACAAAGTCTTGTAAATGGCTCATGAATCAAACTATCATCTACTTAAGATATATTTCATTGTTGAATTCAAGGTTCTTAGACCTTCTTCTTCTTCTTGTCAAGATATGGATATTTCTGGTACAATGATATACTACTTATCACAAGTGGAAGGGCCACAAGGCAAAACGATGACGGCGGTTTTCCTTCAAATGCAAATTGAAGTAATGCCGTCACAAGTAATGCCGAAACTATCACAAATCCCTGCACAAAAACAACATTACGGATTTCACTTTTTATTGAAGAATCTTTTACTACTCACACTGTTGGGTGTTTAATTACCTTTCTTACGCCACCAGCGTGTGATGTGACTAGGCCAACAAGAATTCCACCAAGAGCATTGCTTATTACTGGGACCTGTAAGACCAGTTACTGTGTCACAAAGTTTTTCTATTTAACAAAAAGAAAGATCAGAAGTTGAGCGATAGTTATTACCAGTGTTAAAGCAGTCCAACCATGAAAGAAGCCATATCTTTTTATCGATTCACCATCTGGAGATTTAAGGGTACTTACTAACAAGCAGAGGCTTCCAACAATAGACATTTCGACTGTCATTAAGTATGATGAATGCTTCTTGACCTGTAACGGTGAGACATTAAGGCTATTATGTATGAAATAAACTACAGGTTCTTCATTGGAATATGACATTTAAACTTTGAATGACCTGAGAGGCCCATTGGCATAGAGAAGAGGCTAAACCAGAGAGCACAGAGGCTACCAAGACCGGGATAATTCCATAAAACAGCACCTGATCCGGATTCATGCTACTTGAACCTTTGTTGGAACCTTCACCAACACTTAGAAGGACTGCGGCCATGATCAACAAACACAACGCTCCTATTTGTTGAATTGATTGCTTCTGCCTACAAGATGTCATGCAACTCGAAAGTGTTAAGCACTTTTTGTGCAAAAACTTCACCATGTCTGAATATCAATGAGCCACTATGACTTCGTTACATTCTCCTCAAAATAATAAAGCTAAAAACAATAAAAAAATTTCACAAGCATGTATTCATATTTTGAAAAGGACGGAGGCTTAAAAAAAGACAAGTCCGATAATATCAAACAGCTTCCTTATCTAATAAAAAGAAGATTCCTAATGGGATGGAGGTGTTCCACATAAGTGGTAGATATTAAGTTAGAGCAGAGAAGCAGCCAAAATCTGTTCACAACAATCTATAATGAAATGTGATATGGGCACTAATCCGTAGAATTAAAAAGCCCTACAAACTCAAAATTTCAAACTGTCAATCACACAAACAAGATAACACTTTGCAAAACTAGAAAAATAGAGATAACTTAGTGATGTAAGAAAATAATAAAGGTACCTTAGTATTATGAATGTAAAGAATGCTGTGAAAAAGATTTTCGTCTGATTCAGAATTGAAAAAGTCAAGGAATCAAGATTCCTGTACGAGATCTGCAACAAGCTGTTTTGCAATGCATATATGGCCGCAGGAAGTCCTGATGCAGTTAAGGATCCCATCAAAGTCCACTCTTTTGATAATCCCTTCAAACTACCATCTCTTGCCATGAGAATCAGAGCACATATGACCTAAACAAAGAACATACAACATTGACTTTCATAAACAGATTTTTCATATTGTCAAATTGAAGAGTAGAAAGATAAAAATCAATCCACCACCTTGACAATCTCACACGTCAAAACAGATGAAGTTACAATAACCTCCTTCCTACAAAACATTGATCCAAAAAAACCATGAGAGAGACGAGACAATCCATGAACTGTATAAGAACTAACAAACAATTGAACTAGTGAACAAGTGTAACAAGTTCTAACTATCCACGGGATTTACTGCTAACACAGCTTCATCGTTGGTGTAACATTGAGCATAGATGTCGAAGTCTGCTTAAGAAACTCATGATCAAGTACTAGAATAAAGGAAATGTTACACAGTATCCTGGAAA
>OVBE01014817.1:0-11850 GCA_900406425.1 Iberis pinnata | reverse complement strand
CGTAATAACCTCGGTTTTGGGTCAAAAGGGGGTTGACTGGAAACGGGGTGTTACAGTCCTGGTTCACCACTGCGGCCACCTGGTTGACTGCATCAGCATGCTGGCTTCCGGTTGGAGAATCTGGTGGTGTCTCCATTCTTTTTCTGGGCAGAGTAAGTGTTCTTCAACGATTTCGCCGGAGTGTTATCTTCTCTCCCCACAGTCGGCGCCAAAATGTGAAAGCTGAAACTCTCACACCGAAAATATATAAAATTTGCGGAAAATTTACTAAAAATATGTGTTTATTGCTGAAATTCTCTGGATTACAACTTTGCTAAAGTTTACAAATGAAAAAGTGAGAACCCTTCTACATGAGCACCCCCTATATTTATAGTCAAACCCGAATTTATGAGGCCTCTTAATGGCATTCATTTCGGAGATTCTCTTTTGAATCCTCTGCGTAACCGCCGATTTGGCCATAAATGCAGCATGATTCGCATAAGTGGGTGTGCTGATTCGCGGAGGTGGGTGTGCTGACTGCTTCTGTCCACGCCAAAACTATTCCCCTCATCAGCACATTCACCAGCACATTCACCAGCACATTTGTCAGCACCTTTCGCCAGCACATTTCGCCAGCACATTTCGTCAGCGCATTTCGTCAGCATATTCCGTCAGCACATTTCGTCATGGGCTTACTCTTCTGAAATGGGCTTAGGAGGCCCAATTACTTGTTGGACCGGGTTAACTTCCGGAAACCCGACCCGAAGGAATTTATACTCCCACACTCATACTTTGTTTGGATCTTTTACCCCAATCTTCAATCTTGGTAGTTTTTGCCAGTTTTGATCATATGTTTTGGAATGATCATAACTCCTTGACTATAAAGTATTTGAAGTCTAGTAAATCTTCTATAAACTCCTTGGTGAGTCTAGTTTTTGGAGCAATAAAGTTCATAATTTATTTCCTCCTGGTTCGGATGGAATCTTCAAAACATTGGACCTATGTCCGAGACAGTTTCTTTCTTCCTTCCTCGATTTGAAATCTTCATATCTTCTTCATCCGATCTTTGATTTGGGTGAATCCACTTGGAGATTGTTCCTTCTTGAGGGTCCAGAACATCTTTTTTTGAGGGTTCCTTCTTTGAGTTCTTGCCTTGGACTATTCTTTTATGAAAATGGATGATACATCCTCATGAGGCTCTAACCGCATTGTCCTTCTTGAACCTTTGGTTGATTCAACTATATGTGATTCTATCTTTCTTGCAAATATTTGGACCTTCTTTTAGGCCTCTTCATGATTCTCCACACATCACTTCTTTTCTATCTTCTATGAGATCTTTTAATGATGCTCCACACATCACTTTCTTTAGGTCCCTCATGAACCTTATTCTTGGTGATCAATGCACCATCTTGATGAGTTCTTGGCTTTTGAACATGATAGGCCGAGAATATGGGGAGGCCTATATCTTTTTTACACTTGATCTTCATGAGCCTTTTTCTTTAGTCTTTTCTTCTTGTGATGAATTCAAACCTTTATAAGGCTGATTCTTCTTTGGCTCTATGAGCCTTCTTAAACGTGGCACCATTGAGCCTTTCTTCTTTGGCCTCCATTTTCTAGCTTAATCATGTGAGTGATATCTTTATCCCCTTCCCCTTCATGGTTAAGGTGGGAACTGCATCTACACAACAAAACAAGTGAGAAAAATACGTAAGTTAGTAAGTGATGCTATACTCATCATATTGGTTCTAATGAATTACAAAAGAAAGCAACTTAGGCAAGAATTTTAGATTTCTTAATTAATTAATGACTAAAACCTTGAGAAAGACTTTTGTAAACATCTTATGGAACCAAATAAACATTGTAACCCTTTATGCGAACGAGAACAACTTAAAGATTCTTTCATATATGAAGTTTTACTCATGCAAACAAAAGCTAGAACTTTTAATCTATACTTAATCCACAAGAAAACATCATACACCATCATCTTAATTTTACTCTAGAATGAAATTCAATCATTACTAAAACATTCTAGACAAAACCATGAGTGAACATGCATAAACAATTATAAACATATTAAGACAACTTCCACAATCTATCTTAGCAAACATTACATGGTTTTCTAAACATCTTAAATTCTTTTAACACATGCAAAACATAGTACTAAAAAGATTTGAGTTTAGATTCGGCCAACAACCCTTTTTGGAAGACAATCGGCCATTTGGCCATTAGAGATCGGAGATCATTGGGGGTGAGTTTGAGAGAATTGAACTGAACTCATCCTCACTTGAGAATTCCCTACAAGGGACAAACAAACATAAGTTAGTCCTTTTAAAGACTTTCAAGAGAATAGATGGATCATCATGACTTATCATGAATCACTTCCAACTTAAACTTGTGGGGACTTTTGGATTCATCATGGATATTATCCAAAGTTCACTTCCCTCCACACAAAAGGTTTTATGGATCCATCAAGATTTGAAAGTTTAAACTTCTATGAGTTCTTTCAAACCAAGGTTCACACCTTTAAGACTTTTGGATCATTTCCTTTTGAAATATCATTTAAATCCAAGTGTTTGGATCCATCAAAGACCAAAGGGATTATCTCTTTCTTATCTTTGGTTCTCACACTATGGATTTGAAATATTTCCCTAAGTGTTTGGAACCATCAAAGACCAAAGTAATTAATCCTTTATTATCTTTGGTTATCACACTTTAGAATTTTGAAACACAATTTTGAAAAGGTCATAAGATCATTTTGAAACTATCTTGAAATCATTTTTAAAGTGGATGCATCAAGGCCCAAAGGAGTGAATCCTTTATCAACCTTGGTTCACTGAATTTTGAAAGAACATTTTGAAATGGCCATAAAATCCTTTTAGAAAAACAATTTTGGCCGAGATAACTTTGTAGAGACTTGACTCTTTATTCCACTTGGCCGAAGAGAAAGTTGGCCAAGGTTTTGATTTTGTTGATACTAGGACCGAAGAGTAACTTGGTCATAGTTCAACTTTCATACAACTAGCTCGAGACAAGTAAGGTTGAAGAGTAACTTGACCAAATCATGTCTCGGCTTAACTTAGAGAGAATGATTTAAACAAAAAAACAGAGGCTAAACCTCTAAGAATGTGAATTAACCGATTAAGAAATAAAGGAATTTTGGATTCAACAAGTTACTCTTGAAGTAACTAGGTTCAATATCCCTAAGGGCTCACAATTTTCAAGCATGCTTGAATGTTCTTGGTCATTTCCGAAGATTTAAAACTTTGAGAATGTTCCCAAAATCAAATTGGATTCAACATCCATTAAATGGTTCTCTTTTGACTTCGGGTTCATCCTTCTTTTGGATTCAACATGACACTAACACTTATAAATGTGAAGTGTCTATGACTCTCTTTTCTAATAAGGATCTTGGATTCAACAAGTTCTTTTGCTTATGTAAACAAAAGCAACAAGGTTCTCTATCTTTAAAGGTTTGGATTCAACTTGGTGTTTAAACTTATGAAAGTAAAATCACCAAGGATCTCCTTTTAACAAGGAACTTGGATTCAACATATTCTTTAGCTTATATAAACCAAGAATATGGATCTCTTTCCTTAACAAGGATGGATTCAACATGATTCTTATACTTATGAAAGTAAAGAAGTCATGGTTCTCACCTTTAAACAAAAGGGTTTTTGTCCCTTAGGGATTTGGATTCATCATGAGTTTAAACCCATTAAGAGCAAAGACTTCATGGTTCTCTTCTCCTTTTTGGATTCATGAAAATTTAGACTCATAGGAGACAAGTTTTCATGGATTTCTTTTCTAAAGAGATGTAAGTAAGATGATTCATCAAGCCCTTTCACTCCCACCCATAAGGGAAAAATCCCACTTGTAAACAAGTTTTATAGAACTTGGTTCCTCTTTCTTACATCTCAAAACCAAATGAAAACCTTAAAAACAGAAGCTTTTAGCTTCAAAAACAAATTTAAAAACCTTGAAAACTGCTTACACAGGGATTTAAGCTTCAAGAACATTGAAAGACTTAGAGGAACGAAGCTATAAACCCATACTTAAAAACCAGAAGCTACTGCTTCAGAAAAACATATTTTAAAACTTAAAACAAGGAAGGAAAACTTCAAATCCTTTTTCCAGCCTCTTAGAATAGAATCAATGTTTCAAGAACATTGAGAGACTAGGGAAAAGAAGCTTTAAACCCAGATTTAACCGATTAAAATCTTAGAGAAAATATTAAAAGGCTTGAAACTTTTGAAAAACAGAATTAAGTAAAACCAGAAGCTCAAAAACACAAATAGGTTAAAATCTGATTGAAAGATAAAACTGAACCAAATAAACACAAATACAACGGAAATGAGAGGTTTAAGGAGTTTGTTCTCTGATACCATGTTAGAATTTGAGTGTTTAGCTCATAGAAAAATTGAAGAACAAAGAGGAGAATAGAGAGTATCTTGAGAGTATAGAGAGAAAGAGATTAGTATATTGAAGAAGAGAGATTAACTCTCCTTAAGATTTACAAGACGATTACATCTATCTTTATAGACAAAGGAATAAATCCTAGATACATTGAACCTATACAACTTATTTGATTCTTTATCTTCTTATTTTAATACTTACATGATGCAAGCAATAAAATAATGGTCTTTGATAAAGACGTCAACTTTGTTATAGCTATTTAAAATCATTTCCTCTCATAGACTTAGAATAACATACCTTAGTTCAAACCACCTAATGGACCCTTCGCAAGCTCTCACAGGTGCTCTACCAAAGAACTGCAACAACACTAGTTAGTTTTTGGAGAAGATCTTTGATAAACTAAAACATAACATGACACATGTCGGGAGGGCTTGAACTATTGGTTTGATCACAATCTTCCCTTCCCCTCTTTCTCTGCAAAAATTTGTGTTTTAAAATCTTAAAGTTGCTTGAGAACTCCTAAGTACTTTTTTGTTCCACTTCTCGATCCAATATGTGTTTTTGAAAGAAGAATTTCTAAGTTGTTATGTTGATCTTCTCACATTGCGCTATCGCACATTATTTTGTCATCAACTACATTTTTTTTAGACTACTCGCATATACTTAGAGGTGTCAGTTGGTCCTATCCGCGCCCATGTGGGCTTGTCTGCACAGACAATTCTCTTTTGCGAACGCATCATGGACAAAACCGCGTGGACATTGGAAAAATTGTGTATGCACCCAATAGCGTTCGCATCCAAACGGGCATGTCCGCGGACGTCCGCTTAACATGAATTTTGGTTTGGTCAGCAATTAATCTGTTCAAATCATGTCATAGGTTAGTTCAGGTTATAGTTTACTGGTTAAAGGGAAAAATATAGGCACATCACACAATCGCATTATTTCGCTTTGTTAATTGATTTTCTTTGTTAAAAATGCTTTATTAACATCCAAAACTCCAAATATAAACATAATATGAAAGTTTTATAACTTGAAAATTTGATATAAGACTAAATAGCTGAACTCTGAATCTTCTTTGTTTCACACTTAATAGCTAAAGTTTTAAAAACAAAAACAGAACATAAGTCTTAATTCTAACAATATTTGAATTCATCTTAGCTCCTCCACCTCAACAAAATCAAACCCTTTAACAGAAAATGTTAAAAGCCATTAAACAGTAGTCACTCATAATCTTAGCAATCAGACACTCATAACATGAAACTTGTAAACAAAGAAAGAACAAAAATTAGGAACTTAAAACCTTTCAGCTATTAAAACTATGTTAGATACCTTGTCTTCCTATGTTTCTTCTCTAATATGAGTTGTCTGATATTACTCTTTTTAATGCATAATAGTGGAAATTTATATCTGCTATTTTGCATTATTCCGAGCGTTTTTCTTGTAAGTTTGGTATATTTTCATGATGCTAGGTTCGGGTCGTATTGGAACAAAAGAATGCATTTCAGAGCAAATCTGAATAAATTTCCAAGTTACAGAAGAAATGATTAATCGAGCACTATAGAGATCGATCGAGCACATCATATAAAGAAATGCACGATTGATCCTTCTTTGGATCGATCAGGAAAATGCTCCTGGAACTTTTCGGATAAAGAGAACGATCGAGAAACCTCTAGAACGATCGAGCAGTATTAGGAAGAGATCGATCGATCCCTTCACCCGAATAAGAACGAATATTTTCCAATTTTGCAAGACAAGTCCTCAAGTGTATCAAGTTTCCTTTGTTTTAATTATTTTCATTTTTTCACTTTAAAATCCTTTTGGATAGCTTTATTTTCTCTACATTTTTACAACTTTTGAGCTTTTACAGAGAGAAGGATCTGAACTTGTATTTGGAGAAGATTTATGAACTATGATATTATATACCAATATCTATTTTCATCAATTTAATTATGTGTTCTTCTTTGATATTTCTATTTCTTGCTTTGCAATGTTTAAGTAGTTCACTAGTTATGTTTCAGGTTTTCCTAGGGAAATCATGTTTGATTGTTAGGGTTATTCATAAAGGGATTGAATTTTTTAGGTTCTTAGTCTAGATTCAAACTTAATGCATGAATTAGCTTAATCACCTAGTTCTTGATAATAGGTTGATAAATACAAGGGGATTTGATTTAGAAACTTGACCTAATCTAGATGAGTAAATGCTTTTGCTTGCGGGAGTATTGTCTTAGGGGTTTATGAACTTATCAAATCTGAACTGTAATGCATGTTTGAATTATCTAAATACGGCAGTAGTTTGTCTTTAGTAATTTGAATATAAGGATTAATACTTCGGGAGGAGATTAATCTAGTTTCTGTCTTTTGAGTTGAGAACTATTTTCAAAACAAAAATCCTTGCATGATAACCTGACTTTTAAACCTGACTACATGTGGATTGCCTATTACCTAATGTCTTTAGCTTATTATTTACAACCGAATTACTGTTTTTATTTCAATACAAACAATCTTATTATTCCGTCTTAGCTTGATTTGAGATTAAACTAAAAGTTGTGTTGTCTGGTCTACGTGGATTTGACCTTTTATAGTTTTAGGATTACTGTTTTTATTACATTGATACGTTCTCTGCAGTATAGTTTTAGGATTAAATTCTAAGCTTATCAGAATTTTGGCGCCGTCGTCGGGGACCAATAATGCCTTTTAAGTTTTATTTAGAATCTTGTCTAAGATTTTATTGTTTCATACTAATCTCGTTCTTTCTTCTTGTTTTTGTTTTACAGGTGCATGAACAGAAGATCTAATAAATCTTCTGAACTGCTCTTAGTAACGCAAAATTCGCAAAAGTCAAAATGCTCAAACCAAAATCTAAGAAGAACGCAAGCTCATCTAATCCAATGGCTGATAACGTTAATCTGAAAAATCCGGTCGATCTCGAAGGTCAAATCAATCCACTTCCTCTTGGACTCAATCAATTGATTCTCCATTAGGTGGTGGGAGGAGCTAACAGCAATCAAGTGCCACAAGGCCAACCAAGAGCTGATGGCAACCAAATACCACCGGTGAACCAAATTACTCAGAATATCGATGCAAAAAAACTTTATCTTGTATGGCGATATGGACAAAGTTTCTAATCATTGTCATCCTCATAATAACCCTCTATTTTGTTCTTTTAACAATCTTGAAGCATTCTTTTTTAACAGGAATCCTATCCAACCTCAGCAACCTCAGCGTCGGAAGTACCAATTTCCCATTCAGCTCGTTCAAATGATTTGTAACAACTAGTTTAGTTGTGTACCCACTGAGCACCCCATGGATCGCATTGAAAACTTTAAGGACATTTGCAGTACTACCAAACTTAATGGGGTATCACGCAATTTTATGCACTGCATCTTGTTCCGTCATTCTCTAGCTGAGAGAGCACTTCATTGGTTGAAATATCTACCCGCTGGTTCTATTGTAACTTGGGATGATTGCAAAGCCAAGTTTCTCAACCACTTCTTCACCACTACTAGGACCAACACATTAAGGAACAAGATCTCAGGATTTATGCAAAGTCCAGTAGAATAATTCTATGAGGCATGGGAACGACTTAAAGAGCATCTTCGTGAATGCCCACATCATGGTTTTTCCGATGTAAGTCTCCTCAACACTTTCTATAGGGGAGTTGATCAGTAATACCAGTTGTCCTTAGATACAACAAGTGATGGTGATTTTATGACCAAATCTGTCCCAGATGCCTAACGATTGATAGAAAACTTAGCAATTAGCAACACCAATCATTTCCTAGAATTTGATAGAAGAACAAAGGGGACTATATCTGACAAATCTGAAGTTTCAGAAGCGAAGGGACAAGTTTCAGAGATGAGAGGAATTTTTACTCAACTCCTTAAGAACCAGAACAATAAACATTTGAGTTTTACTGATGATTCAGAAGCTGCTTGTTTTCCCTTCCAAGAGCAAGAAACAAATGTTGTTGAAGAAGAAGTGAGCTATATTAGTAGCCAACTCCAAATGGTGTACAATCAGGGCTATAATTCGGGTTTTAACAAGACTCATTCCAATCTCTCTTGTAGGAGTAATAATGTGGAAACCCCTCAGAATCAGGTTTACCCAACCCAACAAAAACCTTTTGTGTAAAACTCTGGTAAGCAGTTTGTTCAGAACCAAGGAGGTGGTGGTTTCCAAGGAAATCAAAACAGGAACTATGTGCAGAACTTTAATTCAGGTGGTTTTCAACAAACCTCTCAGCCTGTATACCAACAACCACCTCAACCACAAGCTCAGCAAGGGAACTCAATCGAAATGATGCTCAAACAACTCTTGGACGGTCAAAAAAATCTCAAAAAGAAGTAAGTGAGTTAAACCGGAAGTTTGAGGCATTGTCCACACATGTGAAACATCTTAATACTCAAGTTGCTCAAACTGCTGAAGCTGTTAAGAGACCAACTAGGTTTCTTCCTGGGATATCTGATACCAATTCCAAGAAACAAGAGTATGTGAATGTTATAACACTAAAAAGTGGCAAATATTTTCCAATAGCTACAAGGAATGATCTTTTAGTGGAAGGTTTGGTTGAAGATTTGGATGAATTTGAGTATGATGCAGATTTTAAGAAATTGGAAAAAGATTAAGAGGAAACTGCGCGATCATGCAATCCTTGCACGATCGAGCAATCAAGTCTCAGAGGAAGAGAACTATTGGACACTCCTAGCCTGGTTGAGCATTCGATTGAAAAAGTTCAAGGGGAAATTGATCGAACGAGCAATGCTGATGCCCAATCGATCCCTTAAGTCGAGGAAGAATCAAAGAAAAATGCCCGATCATGCACTTCTTTCCTGATCGAGCATACGTTATTGGACTCTAAAATTAAAAGAGATCGATCGATCCTTAAAAGATATTGATCGATACCTGAGATATCGATCGATCCCTCCTCTGAAACAGACCATATTACTCCTCGAGTCTACAAACCCAAGGTACCTTACCCAGTGAAACCTAAAACTTCCAGGAAAGATCTAGAAGATGCAAAATGCAAGGACATGACCAAAGAACTGACTGTGAGACTACCTTTCTTTCATTCTTGTAAAATGATTTCATCCCTGAAAAGCATGTCAAGGACATGGTTACAAGAAAAACTTACTTTAGAAGGCACAATGATGATTACTGAGGAATGTAGTTCTATTCTACAAAATAGAATGCCTAAGAAACTTGGAGATCCAGGAAGTTTCGTTATATCAGTTGAGATTGGAGACATCACCTTTGCTAGATATCTCTGTGATTTGGGTTCTAGTATGAATCTCATGCCTTTCTTTGTGGCTAAGCGGTTGGGGATGACAAACATTAAGGGTACAAAGATTTCATTGGTTCCTGCTAACCATTTTGTGAAGTATCCTGTTGGAGTTCTAGAGAACCTACCTGTCAAGATTGGAAAAACTTTTGTACCAACCGACTTCGTGATTCTGGAGCTTGTTGAAGAACCTAGAAATCCTCTCATTTTAGGAAGACCCTTTTTGGTTACAGCTGGAGCGATCATAGATGTGAAGAAAGGGAAGATCAATCTTCACTTTGGAGACATGGTAATGAAGTTCAGTTTACAAGAGGTTTTGAAGAAATCGTCTCTGGATGCCAAGTCATTTTGGGTTGATACTGTTACCAAAGCTGTTGAGGGAGTTGCTGATGACTTTTTATTTGATGATCCTTTAGAGATTACTTTGACTAACACTACTGATGAGAATTTTTCCCTTAGTCATGGTGTTACATGTTTTACCAGGTTACTTGATGCCAGTAGAAGGATAGATGAAACGACAAATTATGTGGCATTAGTGAAGACAGCTGCCAAGTCTCCACCCAAACTGTACCCTACACCTATTGATGATCCATGGTGCGAGCTAAAAGCTCTAAAGTTGGAACTTAAAACCCTCCCAGCAGGGCTCATGTACGCGTTTCTAGGTCCTAATTCTACGTATCATGTGATTGTGAATGTTGAGTTGAATAATGTAGAGACTGCTTTTATGTCCATTGAGGAAGTATCATAAATATTTAGGCTATACTTTAGATGATATATCACAGGAATTTCACCAGAATTATGCATGCATATGATACATTTAGAAGATGAATCTAAGACTTGTATAGAACATCAGAGGCATTTGAATCTTAATCCAAAAGATGTTAAGAAAGAGATAATGAAACTTCTAGATGCATGAATTATTTATCTTATTTCAGACAGTAATTGGGTTAGTCTTGTGCATGTAGTTCCTAAGAAGGGAGGTACAGCAGTGGTTAAAAATGATAAAGATGAGTTGATTTCAACTAGAACTGTTACGGGTCATAGGATGTGCATTAATTATAGGAAATTGAATGCTGCTTTTTGCAAGGATCATTTTCCTTTACACTTTATTGACCAGATGCTTGAGAGATTAGCTAATCACCCTTACTACTGTTTCATAGATGGTTATTCAAGTTTCTTTCATATTCCCATTCACCTAGATGACCAGGAGAAGACGACATTCACATGTCCATTTGGTATTTTTGCATATCGCAATATGCCTTTTGGACTGTGCAATGCCCCAACCACTTTTCAGAGATGCATGATGTCTATTTTCACTGGTCTAATAGAAGACATCATGCAAGTATTCATGCACGATTTCTCTATCTATGGATCTTTCTTTGATGTATGTCTTGCTAATTTGTGGAGGGTTCTACAGAGATGTGAGGAGAAACACTTGGTTCTCAATTGGGAGAAGTGCCAGTTTATGGTAACAAATGGGATTGTGTTAAGACACAAGATCTCTGAGAAAGGTATTGAAGTTGATAGAGCTAAGATTGAGGTTATGACTAACTTGCATGCGTCCAAGTATGTGAAAGACATTCGCAGCTTTTTAGGACATGCATGTTTTTACAGGAGGTTCATTCAGGACTTCTCAAAGATCGCTAGGCCTCTCACTAAGTTGTTGTACAAGGAAGTCAAATTCGAGTGGAATGATGAATGTAGGGCTGCTTTTCTCTTGATCAAAGGTGTATTGGTAAGTGCTCCAATAGTCCAACCACCTGACTGGGATCTGCCTTTTGAGATAATGTGTGATGCCAGCGATTTCGTTGTGGGAGCTGTTTGATAGTAGGAATTTTATGTTCCTAAGGGCTATCAATCACCCCACGTTGTAGTATGGATTTTTATTTCAATCCATAATGGAAAAGCACTAAGCAGTGAGAATGTGCTGGATGCTTTAAAGTCAAGCTGATATTAAAAAGGGGTTGGGTGCTAAGGGTCCTAGGTGCAACGAAAGTGAAAATGCATAAAATAGAGAAATGTTGTAAACACTTTGGATGCAAAACATAGCAAAATGCAAGAAAGGTAAAAAACGTGCAATCAATGGTAAGGTTGTTCCTGAGGACAAAGGGTAACTGACTTGCGTATCCATCCTGGGCTACCTAGGTACCTAACATACCTCAAACAATGAGCTGACCCCT
>OVBE01014816.1:0-11850 GCA_900406425.1 Iberis pinnata | reverse complement strand
TATATATAATTTATAATATTTATTTTACCAACTGAATATTATAATAAATATATATATATTATATGATTTACAAAAATATGACTATATATGAAAATAGAAAGAGCATATGAATTACCATTTAAATATGTTATGTTTTCAGTATATGAGAGTAAATTTACATAGAAAATATAAAATTTAAAATTTGAAATTAACTAATATTAATTAATACACATATTTTGTTTAAAATATTATTTATTTAAATAAGAAACTTTTAATAAAGTTGAATTAGGTAATTTTATAAAATTGTTTTCTATATATAATTGTAGATTTTTCGGTTATATGATTATGATGAAATTTATATTACCTTTGACAATAGAGATAATATGATTAATTTTCTAAACATCTTTTATCTTTGATGAATTTTTTATGTGTTTATTGGCGAATATCATTGTTCTTTATGAGTATCACATTAGTTTAGTAACTTTCCCCTTATACACTCTGTCAAATATTTAGCATTAACATTCTTTACATAAGTTCCAGTATATATCGATGTAATCACATATTCAATAAACATCATCTTCTTCTATTCTTGTGTGAATCTCTCTGTAATTTCATGGTATCAGAGCTTGACACTCATACCTAAATTTTTTTTTCCATCGAAACACAAACAAAGAAGATGACAATCGAACCAACGAACCCGACTGTTACGGAAGTACGACGAACAATCTCTCCTCACCGCGGCTGACAATCCTAGTGCGGTGATTTCACATCCTTTGTTGAAAGGATCGAACTACGACGAATGGGCGTGTGGCATCAAAACCGCACTCACATCACGAAAAAAATTTGGATTTCTTGATGGATCCATAAAGCGACCTGATGATGGTTCAACGGACATGGAAGATTGGCACACCATACAAACTTTGCTTGTTTCATGGATCCGAATGACAATAGAACCTAGTCTTCGTTCAAGTATTTCTCACAGAGATATAGCTAAAGACTTATGGGACCATTTGAAGAAAAGGTTCTTTGTCACTAATGGGCCTCGAATTCAACACTTGCGATCTGAACTTGCTTGTTGTAAGCAGCGTGGTCTTGCGATTGAAACTTACTACGGCAAGCTCAATCAAATTTGGGATAGCCTTGACAACTACAAACCCGTAAGAGCTTGCAAGTGTGGACATTGTCAATGAGATCTTGGCACACAATAAGAGAAAGTTCGTGACGAGGACAGGGTACATGATTTCCTTTGCGGTCTCGACGATGCTTACGCCACAACATGATCCAATCTGGTTTCTCGTACTCCTCTTCCAACACTTGAAGAAGTCTACAATATTGTTAGACAGGAAGAGGATCTCAAAACAAATGTTCATCATTCTGAAGAAATTTCTCCAGCCACTGCATATGCAGTTCAAACCAAGTCTCGTAACTCTGTTAAACGGGATGATATTGACAAAACAATTCTCTGTAAGCACTGTCATCGTCCTGGACATGGCTCCGACAACTGATTTCTTGTTCTCGGCTATCCTGAGTGGTGGGGAGACCGCCCTTGAAACAGATCTGGTCAAACGTCACGGTCACATGGTTCTACCTTAGCAACAACAATCGCACGTGGCCGGACTCCGTCTTATGCGAATGCTGTTCATGTTTCCAACAATCCAGCAACTGAGAAGGCTAATTATGTGATCACTGATAAGGATCGTGATGGAGTTACTGGTTTAACTGATGTTCAATGAAAAGCACTTGTCTCTTTGTTAAACACAACTACTGTTACTCCACCAGGAAAAATTAGCAGGTACGTTTTTCAACACTCCTTGGTTAATTGATACAGGCGCCAGTCATCACTTAACTGGCAGTTTGGGCATTCTTACCATCATTCGAATAATGCCGCCTGTTCTTATAATACTTGCTGATGGAAGAGAACGTATCTCTGTCCAAGAAGGAACCGTCGTTTTGGGTCCAAATCTGTTTTTGAACTCGGTTTTCTATGTTCCGGAACTGCAGTCTAATCTCATCTCTCTCGGTCAATTAATGGATGAAAATAGATGTGTTGTGCAATTGGCTGATCAATTCCTTATTATCCAGGACCATGCTTCGAGGATGATGATTGGAGTGGGTAAACAGGATCTTGAAACTTTTTCTTTTTTGTCGGATGGAGATGGTTGCGTCTGTTGCAACTAGTAATGAGCACTCTTATGAATTGTGGCATAAAAGGATGGGACATCCATCGGCAAGAGCTATTAGTTCTTTTCCGAATGTTGCTGTTTCTATTATTTCTAAACTCTTGAATAAGGCATGTGATGTTTGTTTACGTGCCAAGCAAACTCGTTCACCGTTTCCGACGAGTATTAGCCAAACTTCATCTATTTTTCAATTGATCCATTGTGACTTATGGGGTCCTTATAGAACCCAATCTACTTGTGGTGCTCGTTATTTCCTCACAATTGTTGATGATTATTCTCGCAGTGTTTGGTTATATTTACAGCATGACAAAACAGAAACCGTAACGAATCTCAGAAATTTGTTGGCAATGATTAATTACTGTTCAATTCGAAACACAAGTAAAATGTGTTCGTTCTGATAATGGTACTGAATTTACAAGTATGATTGCTCCTTTTCACAGTCTCGGCATTAAACATGAAACATCATGTGTGGGAACACCACAACAGAATAGACGCGTTGAAAGAAAACATCGTCATATACTAAACGTCGCAAGAGCACTTCGATTTCAAGCGAATTTGCCGATGAAGTTCTGGGGTGAATGTATCCTCACCGCAACATATTTAATCAATCGCACGCCTAGTTTAGTCCTCAAAGGTATCACACCTTACGAGCTTCTGCATAAGACTACTCCGGATTACACTCATCTACGGGTTTTCGAAAGCCTTTGCTACTCACATAATCACTCTCACAAAGGCGAAAAATTTGTTACTCGTAGTAGTAAATGCGTTTTCATGGGATATCCATAGGGAAAAAAGGCATGGCGATTGTTGGATCTTGATACTCAGAAGTTTATTGTCTCCAGAGACGTAATTTTTTACGAGGATCAATTTCCTTTTCACGAAGAAGTCATTGAGTCTTCTGCTGCAGGTTTAAATCAACCCCCAAATCCTTTATCGGCTCCCATATCTACTGGCCTAGTCGATTTTGGTAATCAATTACGAGCCCAGGCCCAACAACCGACACAACCCATCTCTACCATCGCTCCTCCCACACCGATGACTGAACACTCAGACGATACTGAAGCTCTTGTTCAATCCTTTGAAGCTGAAATTCCTACTTTTGTATCAACCAAGAACCCTACCATGGCTACAACATCAAACGATGACACTCAATTGGGCCGTGGAATGCGCTGGAAAATTGCTCCTGTCACACTGAAGAATTTTGTCCCCAGTACTGTTAACAGTCAACTGTTATCGACTTCTCTAGGTAAATCTGCTTATCCGATCAATAAATTTGTCAACAGCCATCGTTTCTCACCAAGACATCGTGCGTATCAAGCTGCTATCACATCGATTTCAGAACCAAAGTTTTTTAAAGATGATGTGAAACAAGTTGTATGGAGAGAGGCTATGAATACGAAAATCAAGGCTCTTGAAGATAATAAAACCTGGACATTGACATCTCTACCAAAAGGAAAGCGGGCTCTTTGCACCAAATGGGTTTACAAGGTCAAACATAACGCGGATGGCTCTATTGAGCGTCACAAAGCGAGACTTGTAGTTCTCGGTAATAGACAAATCGAAGGAGAAGACTATGGCGAAACTTTCGCACCGGTTGCAAAGATGGGAACAGTTAGAATGTTTCTTCAAGTTGTTGCCGCCAACAACTGGCCCGTCCACCAAATGGATGTGTATAACGCCTTTTTGCATGGCGATCTTGAAGAAGAGGTTTATATTAAACCACCATCGGGTTATCATTAACCTGATGTTACACAGGTTTGCCGCTTACAGAAATCGTTATACAGTCTCAAACAAGCACCAAGGTGTTGGCTTGAGAAATTGGCTCATGCACTCCGACACTATGGGTTCACTCAAGACAGATTGGATCAATCTCTCTTCACTTTTGAAAAGGCAGGTATCCGAATTAATCTTTTGATTTACGTCGATGACATGATCTTGACAAGCAATAATACTGCTGCGATGACTGCTTTTAAAGCCTACTTGTCCTCATGTTTCAAGATGAAAGACCTTGGGAATCTTAAGTACTTCTTGGGCATTGAAGTTGCTCGGAACTCTACGGGTATGTATCTTAATCAACAGAAATATGCTCTCGATATAATTGCAGAAACAAGTTTACTAGGCGCACAACATGTCGCTTTCCCGCTTGAACAGAACAACAAACTCAGTATGTCCGAATCATCTGTTCTAGAGGATCCACAACCATATCGCCGGTTAATTGGAAAATTGATATATTTGGCTATGACACGCCCAGATTTGGCGTATGCGGTTCATTACTTAGCTCAATTCATGCAGGTTCCTCGTTAAGACCATTGGCTGGCAGCTTTACGAGTTGTGCGATATTTAAAAGGTAACCTGGGACAAGGAATTCTTCTGCATACCAATACAGATTTTCAGATTACGGGTTGGTGCGATTCTGATTGGATGAGCTGTCCCCTTACACGCCGCTCAGGCACTGGTTATTTTGTTCAACTTGGTCAATCCCCTATCTTTTGGAAAACGAAGAAACAACGGACAGTTAGCCGGTCATCGGCCGAGGAAGAGTACCGCGCTCTTGCTTGTCTCACAACTGAACTCTTATGGATCAAACGTGTGTTGAAGTCACTTGGTGTCACTCACGACCAACCAATGCGGATTTTTTGTGATAGTAAAGCCGCTATTCACATCGCAACAAACCCGGTATTTCACGAAAGGACAAAGCATATTGAAGGAGACTGTCACTTTGTTCGTGACGAAATACAAACCAGAAACTTGATCTTGCTTCATGTTACAAGTGATGGTCAACTGGCTGACATCTTCACGAAGCCGTTAGGACGTCACGCATTCGACACTTTCAAACACAAGCTTGGCATACAAGATTTGCACGCTCTAACTTGAGGGGGGTATTGGCGAATATCATTGCCCTTTATGAGTATCACATTAGTTTAGTAACTTTCCCCTTATACTCTCTGTCAAATATTTAGCATTAACATTCTTTACATAAGTTCCCGTATATATCGATGTAATCACATATTCAATAAACATCATCTTCTTCTATTCTTGTGTGAATCTCTCTGTAATTTCAGTGTTCGTTAGTAATTATATTACTGACACAGTGTAATATTCAAAAAAATTAATGTTTATTTTTTAAAAAATTGTTTTCACTGTACACTAGATGTTGACACAAAACAATAATTAAATTTATATAAACACTTACAATCTATATTGCATAAAACCTTTGTTCAGGATGGTTTCTCATTTCAGAAACGCTTTGAAACAAATATGAATTAGATCAAACTCTATTTTGAAAACGCGATAAAAAGACGTCGAGTTTCCAAACGACACATAAACATCGCGTTTCCACTTTCAATTTGTTTTGTTGTGCATATATAATCTAGTAAATAATTTATGATACCAAAAAAATTGTTATACGGTAATAAATGATTTAAAAAACTATGAGGCTTTTTTGTTTGGGGTACAATCGGCTCATTAATGGTTAATATTGAACGTGGCAAATACCTAAAGCTAATCTTTAATTATACCCTTTTTTTGTCATCTAATTATACCCTTCAATACTCTATTTTATATACCAAAAGCTTCTCTATATTTTTATATCGAATTGTGACGGAAATGGAAATTGTGTTGTTATAATGGCGAATCTTTCCATAAAAGCTTTATATAAGAAAAATAACCTTTTGTGGTGCGCTAAGTTTTATTTTATTGGTTCAACTTCGTTTTTTCCTCATCTCACCAATCGTATTGCGTTATACATATTACTTATTTATTTTTATTATTATTTTTTTTTTCACGAAAGAGCGACTTCTTTATTTATCGGTTATGCAAATACATCAAGTGAATCAGCACACCAATAAGGTAAAGAAGTGCCAACAAAATTAAAAAGAACATTTCGCTCGCGAGAACTGCGGGCAAGTAGATCTACCTTAATATTAGACGAGCGATTTTGATAAACCAGATTAAAAGTGTCATACTGCTCCTTTAACTTTGAAAATTCCTGTAATTCTGCTGCAAAAGCTGGCCACTCCGTTGGAGATTGTACCATATGTGTCAGTTCCACAGAGTTGGTTAAAAAGAGACTACAATAGCGCTGTTTTTGATGAAGCGACTTCATTGCCCATAGCAATCCATATAACTCTGTATGAAGAGGTGATTGACATTGTTCCGTACTCTTCAGCCCCAAAATATCGACTGTTCCATCTTGGAGTAGTAAAACCCATCCCAATCCACAAGTCCGGGATCTCTGCTTCCAAGATTCATCAATATAGCAACCAACCGGAGTATGAGCCCAAAGTTCCGAAAGACGTGTGATGGTTCCGGGTTCCCGTATCCGATACCTTGGTGTCTGAGCCTGATTGGAATCAATTGCTAACCTCCATTCCCTACATTCCGATAAAGCAAGTTGAACTATGTCTGAAGGAGATTGATGTTGACCACGGTAAACGAAAGCATTTCGGGCTTTCCAAATAAACCACAACAGCCAAACATAGATTCTGAAATGCTCTGCCTGCTGTGCAGACCCAGAACTCTGACTCATGAGGAACTGTATATTTTCGAGAAGATGCGATGAGGGAACAATGCCATTCTCGAAGGAGATATTAGCTAAAGCCCAACATTGCCGTGCCGGATGGCAAGTGAATAATACATGATTAATTGATTCATCATGAGCACCGCACTGGAAGCATAATGTAATTTTCGCGTGGTTAGACGAACATTGACCGGAACAGCACCCGACAGTACTTGCCACAAAAATAATTTCATTTTAGCCGGAGCAATAATGGACCAGATGTCCCCTTTCAATAAATTGAGCGAGGGTTCTTGAAGAAGGAGTAAAGAGTCGGTATCATTATTTACCAGAAACTTATAGCCCGTTCTAACCGAATATTGCCCAGATTTGGTAAAATTACAACAAAAAGTATCGACCTCTGCCCGAGAGGGCCGAATGCTTAAAACAGATGCCACATGACGTTCATCAATCAGATGTTTAACAAGGGACGTTTTCCATCTGTTTGACATAGGATCTATTAACTCATTGACATACATCTCAGAGTTAATAGTGGTCAATCTGCTGTTGGGAGGTCTTGCGGGAGGTCTCGGTAACCAATTATCCAACCAGACTTTAATAGAATGCCCCGTCCCGACTAAACACCGAAAGAGGTTCTTAAAACGATGAATTGCATTCCAAATACTTTTCCAGCCGTACGAAGGTCGATACGGTTTTGTCGCCTGGAATATTGATTTATGATGGAAATACCTTCCACCCAGCGCTTTGGCTAATAAAGAGTTGGGATATTGATGCATTCTCCACAACTGTTTTGCCAATAAAGCCTGATTGAATTTCTCTAAATCTTTGAAGCCCAAACCGCCACCGTTTTTGGGTAAACACATCCGATCCCATGAGATCCAGTGTAAACCTCTGGATTGGCCACTGGAGCTCCACCAGAAGTCTGCCACTGCACTAGCTAATTTCTTGAGTAATTGCTTCGGAAGGCTAAAACAGGACATTACGTAAGTGGGTAAAGCCTGTGCCACTGATTTAATCATAATCTCTTTATCGCCTTTAGAAAGAAGTTTCGCCGACCACCCATTAATTCTAATGTTGAGACGATCCCGAACATACGCAAAAACCTAGGCTTTTGACCCATGTAATTGTTCAGGAATTCCCAAATAAATCCCATTGCCCCCTAAACGGTAAATACGTAAGCGATGCTGAAGCAATAAACGATCCTGGTAGGGGAAACCCTTACCAAAAGTAATCGTTGATTTTTCAAAATTAATGCATTGTCCAGATGCTTGTCCGTAAAGATGAAGGATCTGTGCTACATACTCTACTTGACATAGAGTTGCTTTGCAAAAAACTAGACTATCGTCGGCAAAAGGCAGATGAGAAATTGAGGGCGAAGCCCTACCAAACTTGATACCCTGGATCTGCTTTTGAGATTCCGCTAACTTAAGGTTAACAATAAGGACCTCTGTACAAAGAATGAACAAAAAGGGAGATAAAGGATCCCCCTGCCTCAGACCTCTTAATGGAAGTATCGTACCTTTCGGATTACCGTTTATGAGAACCCGGTATGAAACCGTCTCAACACACGTCATAACCCAATTGACCCATTTTACCGCGAAACCCATTTTTAATAATGTGGCACGAAGAAAACTCCATTCCACTCTATCATAGGCTTTGCTCATATCCGTTTTTATGGCCATGAAGTTCATCATACATCCCTGTTTTGATCTTAGGGCGTGAAACGCCTCCTGTGCAAGAAGAATGTTATCTGTAATAAGTCTACCCGCCACAAAGGCTGATTGCGTCTCGGAAACCAATTTCGGTAAGATTTTTTTGAGACGATGACACAAAACTTTAGATAATATCTTATAACAGACATTACATAAACTTATTGGTCTAAATTTAGCCATTGACCTGGGCCGTTCCGTTTTAGGAATCAAACAGATATGCGTTTCGTTCATCCGTGAATCGAAAGAGCCTGTTAGCATAAAATTGTGAACCATATCAGTGACATGAGTGCCAACGATATGCCAAAATCGTTGATAAAAGAGCGCAGTCATCCCATCAGGGCCCGAGACCTTTTCTGGGTGCATTGAGAACACTGCCTCACGGACCTCCTCACCGGTACATATTACTTATTTTTCTATCAAATTTTGACTGTTTTCAAATTTTTTTTTTAATGAAAAAACTAAATTTAAGCATCTAGTTTTGATCGTTAACTGCACTTTAAAAATCACGAGGAACATACATACATAATTCATTGGGATAGTGAAGCCATTATATTTTATTATATAAATTGGAATACGTTTCACGTGAATACAACACTTAAGAAAAATTTTATAAGATCATGACATATATTATTGTTAATAAAAATTATCATATGTGTTAACATAGTATTTTAAACTAATAATTTTTTATTGTTAATTTATTACTTTCTTAAATTAATAAAAAGAAAATAGATATTATTTTTATATGAAAACTACATAAAATATTAATTTTATAATATAAATATACTTTATTTTAATGTTATATCCTTCTTTCTTCTCTTGAAGAGGCATCTTTTCGTCAATCTCCCCAGGACCATCTCTTATTTGGCTGTTGAAAAATTTTGTGAATGGTTATTGTGTGTTAAGTTGATCCATTGAAGATTGAGACAGTGGATTCATGTACAGAAGAAAAGGTTGTTGTGTGTTAATTTAATGGTTTATGTTTCAAGTGGTTTATAGAGAAAAATGTTCATGGTTGTTGTGTGTTAAGTCGATGATTACTGGTTGTGTTAATGCTCTGACATTAAGAATTGCTTAACTTAATGACAAAATCACAATTATCAAGCAATCAACTCAATTTCTCTAACTATTCCTAATCAAACCACTTAACTAACCAGAATCAATTATACAATACTTGATTAATGTAGTCCTAATCTAACCAAAAACAACTACATAATACTTGGTTTTAGCTCCGTCATCTCTGCATAAATCATTGTTAGCTTCATCATCTCTGCACACATCCATAAACAATTAACAATAGTCAATACTAATTTTCACTATAGAACTAGTACAATTAACCTATAGCCTAACAAATCACATACACATAACCATAAAGTTTGATTTTGTTAAAATCCAACCAAAGATATCAATATTGCCCTAATCGCGAAAAAGGAGAAGAAAATGTTCCATTTACCTCTGTTTCACAATGGAGAAGGAAGAGGAAGACATTGATGGAGGTTGCTTGATCAGGAGATTCATCGGAGAGTCGAAGAGTGCGACGGCAATCGAGGAAGAAGAATCGCTTCTGAATCGCCTCTTCTGGTTTCTTCCGGTTTGTCCCAAAAAATGAGAAAAATAAAGAATTTTTTTTTAAAAAACCAGATCCAATCAAATTTTGACATATACCCATATCTTAAATTTATGAAAGTTGCTTAATTAAGCAACAAATCTTACACATTAAACCATTTTTCTTTAATTTTAATTAATTTTAAGCTTTAAAACTCTTTAAGAAACTCACTAGACCCATTGATGGAAATGGTCTAAAAGTCTAAAAAAGTATAAGAAAACTTAGGTTTTAAGAAAAATTAAGCGGATGTTATTGGTTATATAATTTCAATGGATTTGGAAATCCAAATGAAATCAAGTGTTATTGGATTAATGATTTAATTTTTTTTTTTTTTTGAAATTATGTCTTATTCGTTTAATGATTTAATATTGGATTTCAAATTTCACTTTGTTTTTTAATGGGTTTGGAAGGATTTTAAAGTTAAAAATACAAAGGACCAAATCCAAACATATATCATAGTATTTCAAAATCCAATAATTTAAATATTCATATATTTCTAAATTCGCATGGATTTATAAATCCATTAAAATACCTTATCCAATAGTACCCTCTAAACCTCTATTATTAAGAAGATTTTTTTAAAACCTGACTAACCAATTGACGTATTCAATTTATATGTTTTTACGTTTTTACTTTATTATTCTCACATTATAATAAAATTACATATTAATCGAAGGTATTCAATTTAGCAAAACAAAAAATAGGACAATACAGAGTATAAGAAACTAGAAATTTCAGAAGAAATGTTTAATAGACTGCTTTCAAAAAAAAAAAAAAAAATTATTGATGAATTCCTTTAGATATTTGTGACGGTTTTAGGATGGAATTCCTTCCAGGTTGGCATGCATTGGAAAATTCCAAGAATTTATAAATGTTAAAATTTTTGATGGATTTATGATGGAGTATTAGACGTTCACGTAACCAACATGTACTAATTTTGTAACCTTTTGTATATTTAAAAATAATCAGAAATTCATATGGATTTTCATAAACTTCATCAATAAATACCCTTACCTCTCACTTAAGTCACTTCAACAAATGACTTCTTCTACGAAAATGTCTTCTCTAAATAATAATAATAATTATTTTTATTATTTGATTAATAGACCAAGATCCAACAACATGAATACTTAACAATGATTTGCTAAAAACGCTATCTTTCTCATCAAACACTTTTCTCCACCTTCTTTCTTCTTGGTCACACTTATTCTTGCGTTCTTTTGGCGCCAGCGACTATTTTTGGCCGTCCAGCATCGCTTTCCTCTGTCTTTTTCTTTTTTATTTTGGCGGTTTTTTCTGAATTTTGTAATGGTGATTTTATCTCTCTTCACCTTCTTTCAGCCTTCTCCGTTTTTTCTTTGGCTATTCTCCATGCATACATTTGATTTTGTCAAATATGATAGATATGAAGCTTCTTCACCGATGAAGCTTGGACTCTCATTAGGTTCTCGCTTTCTTTGGTGGCTATGGCTCTCTATTAGTCAGATCTGCATCTCGGCTGCATGCAAGTGCTGGTCGTCTTGTTTCATCGGGAACTGTTTATATCTATTCCGACGGTGGCGAGATTTTCTTCTGTACGTGGCGTTTCTGGTGCTAGGTGGTGGATATGGGTTCATGGAGATAGTGCCTAGGTTGGTGCGGGAACATATTGATAGTAGGGTTTTTGTNCCCATCGTTGTAGTATGGATGGGTTTTTAATGTCAATCCATAATGGGAATGCACTAAGCAGTGAGAATGTGTTGGATGCTTTAAAGTCAATCTGATGTTAAAAAGGGTTTGGGTGCTAAGGGTCCTAAGTGCAATGAAAGTGAAAATGCATAAAACAGAGAAATGCTGTAAACACTTTGGATGCAAAACAGA
>OVBE01014815.1:0-11851 GCA_900406425.1 Iberis pinnata | reverse complement strand
CTGACAGAACCGGCAAGGAGAAAGGTGAAAACAACGCTGAACAGAGCATCGGCGACGAGAAGGAGAAGCATCCGAGGGTGCGGCTGAAACCGTAGGCCGAAAGGTCCGGTGACCGCACCACCGGCAACACGCTTCCTCCACAATCGCGACAGCAAAACTCCGGAGAGGACTCCCGATGAAGACCAGAGCGTAGCTGATGAAACCTGAAACACCCCGTTATCACTGAGGACGACGCCGAAAACGAAAGACAAGAAAAGAAATAACGGAAGGGAGGCGGTACCGGCGTCTTCACGGCACCGCCGCCGAGCAAAGATGAGATCTAGGGTTATCTAGGATTTCGTGCCAGAGAGAAAACATATGAGATTTTTTTTTTCTCACTAGCGAACTTCAACATGTCTATTTTGGAAGAAAAAAAATCGCAGTTAATAACACACTCATAATAAACCTTTAGTGTGGTAAGAGCAAGATTATTGGTAGAACTCTAATTAAGGTTCTTTAGATTAATTTATTAATTAATTAAGGTTTAGAGAAAAATTAAGAAACTTCACTTGTTTTAGGGGATTAATGGTAGAACTAAGTGGTGAATCTTTAGAATAAAATAATATTATTTTTGTAATTATAATTTTTAAAGTAAAATACAATTTAGTTGATTTTTAAAAATGCATAAAATCATATTAACCAAAGAAGAACAAATTACATAAATTTTTAAATAAACATTACATAAAAACATATTTAAAATCATATAATCTGATTTATAATGAATGATACAGGTTTTACATATGTTCTCACCTATGACCAATCAGAAACCGGATAATGATTCCTTTCTCTTCTTCCAAATTCCTTAAAGAGAATGAAACTTTGATATCATAAATAGATACAGAGTATATAAAAAAGAGTAGAAACATGCATCATCATTGATACGTTGAAGCCAACAAAATTACAAGTCTGCATATCAAAGTAGAAACTTGCATCATCATTGCTTGATCATCATTGCTTGATCAAAACTGCATCAACATTAAGCTACAAAGAACTCAGAATATATACCTGCATCATTCATTATAAATCTGCATCATTCATTAAGAAGACAGAGACTGCTCAAAACTGCATCATTCTTGTCCAACTCCAATGCTTTCATAAGAATCAAACAATGCATAAATTAAAACACATTAGTAACCTTCACACATCAAAACAGATTCTGATTTTTTAAACAAACATGGACTTAAAAAGACAGACACTGCTCAAAACTGCATCATTCAAGTTCTGATGCTATTGTTTAGCACCCAACTACAACTACTACCTATATAACATATCATCATCACTATATATATACCATCAAGTATTATTATAATAAAGTGATTACCTCATCACGAAATGGATCAGGCACTCTGTAGACATGGCTATGAAGTTGCTTCCTTTTTCACAAATCCATTCCTATAAACACCACACCCAATTCTAAGTCTAGTTGCAAGTTGCAACTCTCCAATATGATAAGAGTAGTGACCAGTAGCAACAACAACAGCATCAAACACTTCTTCCACTACCTCACCACTCTTCTTTTCTACACTCTTCACCATCCATCTTCTCATATTATCATCATCATCATCATTTACCATCCCCACAAACTCAACCCTGACATTAAACCTAATCATATCTCATAACCAAATCAAACAAACAAACAAAAAATGACACCCAAATCAATACAAAAAACTAAAAAATTTAGATAATTCTCAAATCAAAACAAACAAGCAAACGAAAGTTAATAGATTTGATCAAATTTCAAGTTTTTCCAATCAAAAATCAACTTGAACCCTAATTTAACCCAATTACGTGCAATATATAAGTGAATTGAAGAAGACTTGTCTTGCTTTCATTCATGCTAAAACCTGCTTGATTCCGCCGAAAATATCTCCAAAGAAGCAATTAGAAGTCGTGATGGAAATCGCATGCAAATCTCTTCAGGCGAGAAACAAGTGATTTTTCTGTGTTTCTTCATTTACAATTGCCAGCCAATCCGGAGACGACACATGGCGGTTCTTAGGTATTTTTTTAATTTCTAAACCAAAATCCGAATCTACCTTAATTTCTTTTGATAATTGATTTTTCCATTATATTTTGGTTTAGGAACTAGGTAAGATCTACTTAAGATCTACCGATAATCATGCTCTAAGGATTTTGAGAGAAAAATATTTGGCAAAGTACAACTTGCACCACACTAAATAATCATCACCGCTTAAGAATATTTATTCAACAAAAAGTTTCCTCCTAAAAAGATGAGATAGGGAGTTGTTTAGGCTGCAACTTTTTGTTTGGTAGGATACATGGATCCCTGACAATGAACCGCCTCCGACAAAATGACTTAGAAAAGGTTCATTTCCACTGTGTTACAGATCGATCAACCGATATAATATATGCTAGTTAGTTAGGTTCTTAAACATGACATATTAGAACATCTCTATTAGAGATACTTGATTTAGTATCTTAACTAATTTTTTTGGTTTTTATATATTTTTGGGCGTAAGAACATTAAAAATTTTAAAAATTAAAAAAATCTCCATTGGTGAAGAATTCTTTGGTTCTTAAAACAAAAACAATCACAAAATTTTTTTCTTACAAAAACAATGACAATCTTCTTCCCAAATTCCATCTCATTGATATAGATCATACAATTATGTCTAATTACAAATCTCACTTCCTAGACTTTTAGTGAAGAAGAATAAGGCAATCTGTTAGTGAAGAAGAATAAGCCAAACTAAGATTTTCTGATTCATATTAATATATTGAACTGATTAACAAAATCATTTAATTTACTTCAATTTAAAAAGACAAAGAGAAACAAGCACATTCAAAAACGAGCACATTCAATGACACCTGGCACATAAGAAACGCATCCTAAGACTATGAATACCGCGGGATCTAGAGGGGGTTTTAAGGGGTGGGACCCACATGAAAATTAAAAACACATCCTCTTGTCTCTTAATTCAGATATGAGTTTAACAAAAATTGTGGGCCCTACTGACACATGGCGGCCCACAATTGGTCGACTATTATTTTATTTTTTTAAAATGGATAAATAAAAAATAAGAATCCACATTTGGGTTCTCTCATTGCTCATGCTCTAAATGTCTTAAATAAGATCTGTTTCTTAACTTTTTCCCTATCTTTTCATATTTTTTATTTAATTTTATTCTTAAGAAATCCTTAAAAAACACTTAAGAAATTCCAATGGACATGGTCTTAGAGCATTTCTATTGACGAAACTCACCAAAAGTTTCTTAACTTATTTTAATTTTTTGTATTTAAATTTTTATTAAGAAACTTAAAATTAAGTTTTTTCCTTCATTGGTTAAGAACGAAAAGGTTCTTGTTTTTGTTCTTGTTTTCCAAAGAAAAAAGGTAAATTTTTTTTAAAAAAAATCAACCAATCACAAAATTGACACATAGGGTTTTTTTAGATGTTCTTAAAATACTTAACTAATAAATGGTTTTTAGTAATTTATCAGTTTTCTATTTATTTTTTCAATTTAAATAACTAAGAAATCTTCTTAAGATCTTCTTAGCAACTCTAGTGAAGGTGGTCTTATTATGGCATTACACAAAGTTAATGGAGGCAATACTTGTTCAAGACGCCAATGTCGCAGCCTTTCACCCATATGTAGAATGAATCAGAAGTTTTGTTGTGGGTTGCGAGATCATTTCTTGCTAGAAAGATTCTCTACATAGTTAGTGTGGAATTCGTCTCGATGGTGCAAAGTCCACAAGAATTATTAACTTTCCCAACTTGTTCATTAGAGTACAAAGCATCAACATGCTTCTTTCAAACTTTGTGGTTGTTGAACAAGCTCTTTAACTCGTTCAATTCGTATTTTTGTTACTATTTTAAACACTATATACCTCCACATTAGATTAAAGTGAAGAAAAATTTTAAAAATTTGGATAAAAGTTGGGTTCAAAAAAGTATAATACACAATATATATATATATATAGTTTCCATTAAACTAACAACCCATAAAAGAGTCCATGTTGTGTTGCCTTTTTGAGGCAATAAAAGCATAAACACAGCTGTGTGATGCACAATATTTCATACCTTATCAAGTCCAAAACTATAACAATATTTTTTAAAGCCATAACTATTGTTGCTTTTTTTTAAGAACAATTAACCCTATTTATTGATTCTTTTTCTTTCTTTTTTATTAATAAAGATTTCTTTTCTTTTCTCTCATCACTACTTTGGCAACAACTACAAAGTTCCTTCATTTTCCTTTGAAAGCAAGGAACTTGCAAAGGGTAGTCGGTATTGGATTTCAACTTTCTTTCTTTTTGCTTCAATAAAGGCTTTCGATTGTGTTCCAACTTTCAAGTCGAATACGAATATTTTTTTTTATATTTCCTCCACTTAAATTAAGAATCATTTTTCCTTTTTTTTCATCTGAAAAAGAAATGTTTTATTGTATTTGATTGACTAATGGAATTCGAAAACGTTGTTATGAATTTAATTAGGGGAAAGTAAAGAGAGATTTCAAAAACTTAGATTGTAATCTTTAAAATATATTTATTTTATAAATGTTATCTAAATAACACTTAAATTCAAAATGAAAATAAAATTTTATGGTAAAAGGTCATTTAAACCCTCAAGTTTGGCTAAATGTCCAAATTAAACTTAACAATCTTCTTTCTCCATAAAAATCTCAAAGTATGCGTTGATTTGGTCAAATTAACCATTAAAAAATCAAACGTTAAATATTTTGTTTATTTTTTAACGTCTGACTTTTTTATGGTCAGTTTAGACGCGAGGATTTAAATAACATTTTTTCCAACATTTATATTTTTCATACAAAAGACTTTGCTCCTTCTTGAGACATTGGTCATAAACCTAGGTACTAAGCTGCATGGAATCGGAAGCAGAAGCGCTTAAGATCATGGAAGCGGAATTTTAAAAATAATTGAAAATAGGTACTTGTTGGAAGCACAAATATATATGGATATATACATCTAATATCAAAAATTTTTAAAATTGAATTTTAATAAAGATTTAATAAATAAATAAAGTTCTGAAAAGTGTAGATATTATATTCATTTATATTGTATTATTATTATTTAATTTTATTTGTTGCTGGAAGTTTTATTATTTATTTTTGTAAGAATAAATAAATTATTCAAAATATATTTTCAATAAAAATGGTGCAAATATATAAAAAAATAAGCATCCAATTGGAAATATTTTGGTTGTGGTATTTTAAATCGTTAAAAAGAAAAAATTGAAAACTATGAGTTGAAAAGGTAAAAACAATGTCAATTATAAAATCGACGCTTCCAAAACGCTTCCAATAAAATAATCGACACTTTTAAAACGTATATTTACACAATCAGGCTTCCACGGTGCTTCCTCATACTTCCAGAAGCTTCCATCCTATTTTAAAAGATAAATTTAAAATTAAATGTATATATAATACTTATAATATATTTTTTCAACCTTATAATATATTCCCTCCGTTTCACAATGATTGTAGTTTTAGAAAAAAATGGTTTCAAAATAATTGTTGTTTTCACTTTTCAATATAAAATTTATTGCATTTTTTATGTTTTTGACCCTTTGTATTTTGCAAAATGAATTATTATTTGTTGACTTTTTTGGAATACGAGTTTTATCTAAAGAAACTTGAAAAGTCATTATGAAATATTATGAAAGGGATGGAGACTTGGAGTATATATATATTATTTGGAAAAAGTCATTTAAACCTTGAAGTTTGGCTAAAATGTTAAATTAAACCTGAAAATTTTCTCTTTTCACAAAAATCCCAAAGTATGCGTTGTTTGCCAAATTAACCATTCAAAAGTCAAATGTCAAAAAAATAAACGAAATATTTAACGTCTGACTTTATATGGTTAATTTGGCGAAGTCTATGCATACTTTAGATTTTTTATGGGGAGAGAAAGACTGTTAGATTTAATTTGACTATTTAGCCAAAGTTGAAGATTTAAATGATCTTTTTCCCGTTGTTTGTGTTAGTATTGTTTGTGTTATATTTAGGTTCAAACTGAGCATTATATATAATATATGTTGTTAAAAGTAATAATCCTGAGATATATAATATACTATATATATATATATATATATTTACAGGTGAACTTTTTTGTAATTGACATGTCGAAACTTAAGCAAAGCAAAAAAAAAAAAATACATTTATTTCTTGATAAGGATAAAAATACATATATAGTTATGTAGCAAATATATGGACTTTTTAGTTTTTCCTGATCTAAATCTAAACACCACAGTTGCTTCAGTAATCAATTTATATTTGTATATATATATATATATATATATATATGTGATTATATAAGTATTTGATGTGCAATTATATATATATAAATAGTGGGTATGTACCATTAACGTTGAAGAAAAAGAAAAACGTAGGTGAGATCGGTAGAAAATAGGATTAGGCGAAACAAATGCACATGTCATGTCTAAGGGACCGACCCTATTTTGTTGAAACCCATGTTGATCTTCTCTTCTCACCATCAACACGTCTCTTTTCACTTTAACGCACATATATACATTTTACCTAACCACTCATTTTATATTCTATACGAATCATTTCATCAACTTCCTCCTCTACTTTACTAAATTCATCTCCAATATTCGTTTTTTAAGTCAACTATTGTCATTTTAAATGACTAATTTTGTTTATCTAAAATATTAATTGAATTTTGATTCTTACATTAAGTACTATGTAATTTGCTTTTGTATAAAATTATTCCGAGCGCGTAAAGTAAACTTTCCAATCAATACCGAGAATCATTCGAGCAGCAAGTTGACACATCAGATGAAGAGAATAAAAATTTACATATTTCCCTTAACACAAATTTGGTATAATAAGTACTTTATTATTTTGGTCTTTTTAAACAAAACAAAAAAAGAACATTATAAAATTTGGATATAGGAAAATATATATGATGAATACAGATATAATCCTAGCTAGAAAAATTATTAGTCAACAATCAATAGCATGCTTCGATAAATCTAATTTAAATCGAACATACCAACAATTTTTTTTTTTTTTTGTAAAATCTCCGATCATGTTTTAGAGAAATAAAAATCCCAAAATTCCAAACCCGATCAGACCCGAGAGCTTCACCACCGTAAAACTTTTTCCGGCGGCCGCTCCAAATTGTTCATCAACAGGGTAGAGATTTCCGGGTGGACCCGTTATGTACAAAAAATTAGCCGGCGGAGGCGGAGGGCAGTTAGGTGAGACTTTCTTGGGCGGTGAAGGTGGAGGAGGACATGCCGGAGGAGGTGGTGACGGTGGTGGAGGAGACGGTGGAGGAGGATTCTGGATGCAGCTTGGAGAGCACTTTATGGGATCTACCTCGTCGAGATTCCTGCTAGCGTTAACGATGATAGGACACGTTAGCAACGTGATCACCACCGTGAAGATGATCGCCACGTTGAATCTCCGGCGGTTTGAAATTTCCGGCATGTTTCGAATATAATTGAATCGATGATCACAGAGAAATAAAAGAGTATAATTATGGAGAGATATAGAGCAAAAAGAAGACGTGAAAATGAGAAGTGATGATGAATGCGTTATCGTTACGTAACACACAAATGCATGGGATTGGGACTCATACACTTATTAAATAGTGTATACTCTCTCTTTCTATAAGCTTCTCTTGTATTTTTATTTAACAATATTAAATATTAAAATAAAATTTTAGTGTGAAAACTGATAAGAAAACTAATAACACGGTTGGTTAAGATGTACTCCTCGTCGGTCCACTAAAGGTTTGGATTTTTCCATGTGAGGTGGGGCTCACTTTAACTAATTTCTTTTTTAATTACATGAACTATTTTGGTTTTATTCATCATTCAATTTCTTTTAAGTTGTAGATAATTAATTAGTGACTAAACTTCCACCATTGTCCATCCAAACAAAAGCATCAACTATACATGTGTCGGATAAATAAAGCATAAACTTTATTTAGTGGTGATTATAAATGTGTAATTATTGCTTTTTGAGCAATATTAAATCAAAGTTACATGGAAGTATAGTCGTATATTAAAAATTAACAAAAAGAAAAAAGAAGTATATTCGTATATATACGAGTGCGGGTAGTAGCTTAAAGCATAAGTGAATACTTTTGGAAAGGAACTTTACTTTAGTTGTTCAATTACATAAAGCTAGGAGAAGGTAGTAGGAAACTTATTCACTATGGTTTTGTATGAGAGAGAGAAAATAATGTATAAATGCTTTCGTATGATTGAAGAATAATTCGTGACAGAGAATTTAACAGCGTCGCCGACTATTTTCTTAGAAATATATATATAAAACTATAGCACCCATAAATATGGTTTTTGGTGGCCATGGAACATGCAAAGAAGAATCCGAGTCTGTAAAATTGAGTAATCACATTATTAAGATGCTGGTTCATAGAATGTGACAGTTGGATGACTTTATAAAAAGCTTAAACTATTATAATCGCTAATTTTCTCTCTGCTTCCTCTTTCTCTGTGCCTCTCTCCTTTCCTGACCGGAGCACACTGCAGGCAAGGAGGAATTTCAGACAAGGCGTACGAAGTGTAGCATCTCCAAACTTCTTAAAGTTCGATGACCCGAGACTAAAACTTAACCTTGGGTTTTGGCTAAGGAAAACTGGTTTAGAAAGAGGGAATCCTAATGTTGGACTTACCCATGAAATATTGATTGTTCAAATGACTAAGTAAAGATCGTGGGCTAGCTCATTGGCCCGGGTTTAGCTCGAGGAAGCTGAACAATCGAGCTAAGGTAGCTGGATGAGTTGAGTTGTAGCTCAGCGTAGCCCAGTCCAGTTCAGGTCAGCTCAAGCTAGCTCAGGCCAACTGGTCCAGCTAAGTGAACTGGACGCTATCTGGGCAGTTGGGCCGAGCTTGTCTGTTTGGCGATTGGGCGGTTATGCCAACTCGCACCTGTTCGGGAAAATCGTACCAGTTCGAATAGGCACAAGTTGGCTTGGCGGTTTTGGACGGTTATGGACCAAACTCTATAAATAGAGTGCCTTATCCCCATTTCCGCGCATGCACAAACCACCGAAAATCTCTAAAATTCGACTAAGGCATTTGGGTACGGAATTAAGAGAAAAGTAGGCATGCTCGGATAAACGGACGGACAGATCGTGAGTCTATTCAATCCGAGTGGGAAAATGGCGGGTTCCGTGCAGAATTCACCGATAAAGACTAAGGTGAATGCAATCGGATCGTGGCTTCGGCCAAGGCTCCATCTCTTAGCCAAACCGGCGATTCTATCTCTCCAAACGGCTAAGTCCGTGAGTGAAGAACCGATTGGATGGTCATGCGCAATTAAATATTTTTTGCATGGTCGCATGGTCGCATCTAATAGGAACTAAGAGGATAAGGGAATTTCCGGTCAGTCTGTTGATGTGGACTCAAGGTGAGGCAGATGGGACAAGTGTTTGGGGAACGGGTGATTCTGCCAGAACTTACCCAATCCGACCAAGACCCTTGGTTCGAATCTGCGGATTATCTGGAAATTCTGAAATGTAGAAGGGACTTAAGAAAACAGATTGAATTAAACTAAACTTAAACTTAAACGATTAAGGCAATCTAAATTGCCTCACTAAGTAATTTCTGGATTATCTATGCCTCTTTCTGTTTCAGGGACTAAAGGGGATTTCGGGAAGGATGTGGCTTAGCGTGAGATTAAAGGCCGGAAGGAAGAGTGGTGTACAAGACTGGGTAGTTTATAGGATCAATATTTTAACTTGTCATAGATTTTTATAGAAAAAAATGAACAAGTTGTATTGAATCCTGTTTAGATTAATAAAATCACTCTTTTATTCCATTGCATCATTTAGTCTGGGAATTACCTAAAGGCTTAATAAAAATATCAAACCTAGCGTGAATTTAATATAATAACGGCTAAGGCTTAAAAATAGATTGATTGGCCGAGTCACTTAGTGACTTTGGCGTGAAACGGCCGTTTGCAGACTTAGTGGATAGAGTTTGTTGCAGATTATGATCTGGATATAGCTTACCATATGGGGAAAGCCAATCTGGTGGTTTATGCATTGAGTAGGAGACGGGCAGATGTTAATGCTCAAAGGGAAACTGTTGAACTAGAACATATGGTCCAGAGTTTGCACCTTGATGCAATCATCACGGATCATGAACCTTTGGGCTTAAGTGTTGCGGATAAGGAAGACTTGCTTACAAGGATCCGGATTGCCCAAGAGAGTGATGAGGACCTCAAAAAGGCTGTAGAAAATGCAAAGACTGAGTATCTTACTTCGAATAATGGGACCATTATGGTGAATGGTCGGGTCTGTGTGCCTAACGTAAAGGAACTTAAGGATGAAATCCTTAAGGAAGCCCATCAGTCCAAGTTTTCGATTCATCCAGGCATGAATAAGATGTATCGGGATCTAAAACGGTACTATCATTGGGTTGAGATGAAAAAAGATGTGGCTGTTTGGGTATCGAAGTGTTCATCCTGCCAATTGATCAAGGCATAACATCAAGTGCCAAGCGGCTTGATGCAGAATTTACCTATTCCAGAGTGGAAGTGGGATCACTTTACAATGGACTTTGTAACGGGTCTGCCAAGGACTAAGTCCAAGCGTGATGCGATCTGGGTGGTGGTGGACAGATTGACAAAATATGCACACTTTATAGCCATCAAGACAACTGATGGTGCTGAAGTGATTGCTTGAAAGTACATTAATGAAATCGTAAGACTTCATGGGATTCCAGCAAGCATTGTTTCGGACAAAGACTCAAAATTCACATCTCACTTCTGGAAGGCTTTCCAAAAAGCCTTCAAAACGAGAGTGAACATGAGTACAACATATCACTTGCAAACAGATGGACAGTCGGAAAGGACTATCCAAACGTTAGAAGATATGTTGCGGGCTTGTGTGCTTGATTGGGTAGATTCGTGGAAGAAGTATTTGCCTTTGGCCGAATTCTCCTACAACAACAGTTTCCAAGCAAGTATTGGAATGTCCCCATATGAAGCTTTGTATGGACGGCCTTGCGGAATGCCGCTATGCTGGACCCAAGTGGGGGAGAAAAGTCTGATGGGTCCAGAAATTGTGAAAGAAACCACAAAAAGGATAAGATTCCTAAGGATCAAAATGAAAGAAGCGCAAGATAGACATAAGATTTATGCCGACAAGCGCAGGAAGGACATTGAATTTTCAGTAGGCGAGTTGGTCTATTTGAAAATGATCACCTTCAAAGGAAGGGCCAGAACTTCTGCAAGTGAGAAGTTAAGCCCAAGGTACTTATGACCTTTCCAGATTCTGGAATGGGTTGGAGTAGTAGCATACAAGTTGAACTTGCCTGCGGAAATAGATGAATTACACAATGTATTTCATGTATCGCATCTAAGGAAATGCTTGAGCGAACAAGATAAGGTTACTTCGTAAACGCCAACAAAATTAAGGCGGAATTTAACTGTGGAAGCTAAACCAGTTCGGATTGTGGATTGGATGGATAAGCAAACCAGGAAAAAGGTTATTCGAATGGTTAAAGTGGTTTGGGATCTCGATGGATCCGAAGAATAAACATAGGAAACAGAAACCAAAATGAAGGTCGAATTTCCCGAATGGTTTGAAGAGAATGATGCTTGAAGCCCTATTGATAGTAGGATTTATGAGATCCTAAGGTATCAATTCCCCATCATTGTAGTATAGATGAGGTATCAATCCAAATGGGTGTGCACTATCAAGCAAGATCGCAATGAATGCTTCTAAGTCAAGCTAAGCAGTAAATAGGGGTGGTTTTCTAATAGGTCCTAAGTGTGAGAGCAAGATTTCCCTCACACTCGAATTGATAAGAACTTGTGAATAACAATGA
>OVBE01014814.1:0-11853 GCA_900406425.1 Iberis pinnata | reverse complement strand
TCATTTTTTTTTATATTTTCTTCAAAATTAAAAAATTAACATTGTAAAGTTTATGATGATTTATAATATTCTATTGACATATATCATAATCTTTATCTTAACTAAAAATTTGTAGTATATTTTAAAAGTGTGTGTATATATTATGAAAATAACACTAGATAACCACTATATAGTCTAAAATTAAGAATATATCACCTAAAAGTAGGTCTTCTCTATCTCCTCAACTATCTACAACTATATGATGAAAAGTATATCTACTGAAGATAGATTAACTTTGACCACCTATGTTATGGGTAGTCAAACTATTGTTTTGGTAGTTAGACTGTTTTGGGGTTTAAGGTTTATATTTGAGATTTATGTTTATATTTTGGGTTTAAAGTATATATTTTGGGATTTTGAGTTTATATTTTGAGATTTAGGGTTTATATTGGGTTTAAGATTTATATTTTGGGCTTAGAGTTTATATTTTACTAAAACGAAAATTCACTATTTAAAAGATATAAGTCCATTTTTAATAATCTAAATTATGTTAGATGTAGAAAAATATTTTTTTTTAAATAAGTTCTTATGATTTGGTTAGTTGAATTGAAATGATTAATTAGTTTAAAAAAAAAAAGAAAGGGGATGAAATTATTATTATTTTTTTTTAAGATGAGAGAGATGAAGAGACAAATATACAAGCGAAATATCTTCCCTATATATATTCCAAAAATCTAATAATATACCGGTATGAATATTTTCTTAATTACCCATTTATCCTTATATATATTCTGCAAATCACCCTACATATTATTACTCTTTTAGTTTTATTCCATAATCATACATATTTGAACGGTTACAAGTTTCTTTTTTTGTTATTATGTTATATTTTGTTTTTTTTTCCATCGAGAAGATCAATAAATTTTTCTTTTTTTTTTTGATAATATTTTCTCAAAACTTAAAATAATAATAAAAATTTATGTTCTTTTATAATATTAAATTGCCATATGTTATAATCTTACTTTATAGTGACACATGTTATAGTCTCATGAATTACAAAATTACTTATGTCGCGTTCATGTTAAATCTTTCATTTTTGTTAAATATACACTTAATTTTCTTTATAGATTTTTAAATATAAGTGTCTTATTTTTTACTATGTTTTTCTCTTTATATTATATTTTCAAATTTCATTTTTTCCGCTATTTTCTTCTAGATAGTGTTCAAAAACTTATATTTGATGATATATGAAAAATAGAAACAGTAAAATAAGTTAAATTTTCTATAAAGAGTTTATAGGTATAATGATTTGAATTAGTAAGACACATGTTGTAATTTAGTGAGTGATAAGTTGCATATGTTAAACACATTCCAATATAGAATAGGGTATCCGAAGGTTCAAAGACATGGCTACGATATCCAAGTCCTTCTATCTCATTTGCGAATCAACATTCTAGGATGTCTCCTCTACAACTCAAGGCTCATGGTTATTGCGGAAACTTCTTAAAGCCCGTCCCCTTGTACATCAGTTTTTACGTTCTCAGACACTCTTGGTCCTCTTATTGCTTTCACAGGATCTTGTGAGTTTTGGTGTGTCACGCCATGCTAATGTATCTGCTATAGCTACGTCCAACCGTTGGCTTTTACGACATCTTATGTAATTATTTACCACAATAGTTTATTTTAGTAAATATTATATTGAGTATTTTAATTTTCAAAATATTAATTATATTTTATAACGATTTATTTTATATTATAATTAAAAATATATTTGGTTATATGGATAATAGTATAATATATTTTTGATAACATTTAGCTACAAAGATAACATATTTTTTTATTGTCATTTTTATCTTTAATAAGATATTTTTATTTTTACATTTATTTAGTAATGTAATATTTAACAAACAAAATATTTTAAAAATTTTTCCCTTTTATATATATTCTTTTTCTAACGCCGTTAATTCTGAAACCATATGAAAACTTGCATCCACTAATAAAATTTCTCATTTGTTTTTATACATAGCCAATTTGGTCAATCCGGTTAATTTTTGTGTTTTGACATTTTCAGTTATATTTTATGTGTATCACTCTATGTTTATCTTCTCGCAATTAATTCATTATGATGGTATTGTTAAATAATTAAATAACATATAATAATTATATTTTTAAAAACCAAATTCAATTGTTTGTACTTATAAAATAATTGCTGATGCTTTCTTGTAGTGGTATAGCATCATATGCAAACAAACACAACCTGAATTTTAAGAAACTCGCACCTTTTGATTCTCTCTCTCTATTGATAACGCTTCTCGTTTAGTTTTCGATCAAATTTTGTTGACATAGGCGGCTACGGCTGCCGGATTTTCATACTAGTTTGTTAATTTTAATCCTTTACTCAATACATAACAACATATCATTCTCATATCTTTTTCAATGACAAAAAAGAATATTGATTCTATCATTGGATTTGTCTCTTTTTGGAAATTCCTTTTTCGACAATTATGTTGATTACGTATCTTGGCTTCTTTTTGTTGCATATGTTGCTTGGCGGTGTATTTTCTCCAACTGAAATTTTTGGAGAACTAAAAGTTTTTGAAATTAAATCCAAAAATTGAAACCACCAGCTTGGCATATGCCAAATGTTTGGGAGTTTTTGTAGTCCATAAATATCATCGGAATGGTGCTATGGGATATTCGCTAGCACCGGTAAACTGGGAGCTCAGTGGGAAGGTCCATACGAAGTTTCCAAGACAGTCAAACCTGGAGTATACGAACTGAAATCTTAAGACGAAACGCTGATCCCGAACTCCTGGAACGCCACCAAACTTAAGAGATTTTATTCTGAGGTTCCTTTGTATCGTGAACTACGACCTGGCTTGATCCATGTTATCAGGGTACGTAGGCAACCCACTGGTACAACTACTTCAATTAATAAAAACTATTTTGACCACAAGTTCAATGATCTCCGAATCAGTCTCGACACCTTTTACAATATTGATGTATCTATCCTACGCCTAGATGGGAATGTCGGCGAGATATATGTTTTCTCGTCATGGCTTCAAAGACCATTAATGAAGTCGAGATCTATCTCGCATACTCCTAAAAACGAGTATTGGGTGTATGCACAGTTATAATGTTCGAGCATAAGTCTTACCCAAAAACCAAGTTCCGACTCGCGTACTCCAACCAAAAGTATTTGACAAAACTAAAGTTTTTGTCGATAGATCACTTGTCAGAAAGGACGATCTGCAGGTCGCCTCTTTTTGGCTTTTGATCGGGTCAACGTTCAGTTCGCACACGGACTAGAGAAACATTCATTTATACCTTAACCACATATTTTTACAACATTAAAGAGCCGAACTCCGGTTCACAACCAGCCGACGTAACACGAGATCAAAGCTCTCTCATTAAGCTGTTAACTAAGGTAGGCACATTCATCGAGTTAGCAAAGGAAAACACAATAAATGGTAAAATTCACCGAGCTACGGTTCTATTTCCATTATCAAAAGGTACCAACATTACACGGTTCATAATGAAAATGAAAACGACCTAACAGATAAACGAATCAAGAAACATATATCCTTCTAAAAACGATAACTGGACCACTAACAAACAAGGTAGATCCTAATCCTAAGAAAAACACCAACCTACCCTAAAGGAACACAAGAGGTACAAGGAAGACCGACCCCAACCCTAAGAAAACCATGAAAACTGCTCCAAAGGAACAGCTACACCCTCGGCGTTGTTGGATTAACAGGTTGGACCTCAACAAAAGCATGGAGCGGATCGAATTAGGTTCGAACCATTCTCATTAAATGGTTGTTGGAAGATGAAGTCTTCAGGTGTCACGTTGGTTATGTATAATTATTCATACTGCACCTTGTACTTCTCCACATTTGCTACAAGCGTCGCCATCAGCTCAGCAGGCACCACGCCGCCTTCTGCCACTATGATCCAAACGCAATCCAGGCTCCCTTTAGCTTGGAAGTGGGACTGGATGATAGGATCAGCCTTGTCTCGGTCCTCCACGTGACGCCAAAGCTTTTCGAGCTTTGTTGCACACTCAACCTGAGTCTCTACCGTGTTAACGCGACTTGTGAAACTCAGGAGAGTCGGAGCCTTTTGATCTCGCTCTCATGCAATTTCTTGAGGGTAATATAAGCCCTCTATTAGCTCGCAAAAGTCAATACCCGTTTGGTCCAAGATGGCTTGCTGATTAACAAGCTCCATCACAACAATCTCATAGGTGCCTTCGAGCTCGGCCCTCAGAACGGCAAGGTCGTTGGTAGCAGACGCTGCAGTGTCACTTAGCATCCTCTTCACGGCGGCTACTTGGGTTGTCAGTTGTTTAATCACCTCTTCTTGCTTGTTCAGCTTCAGCCTATGTTCGGCGAGGCGCTTCTTACCTTGGTCAACCAGCTTTGACAACCTGACCAGCTCGTCCTCATTATCAGACAAGGCTCGGAGCTTATTTTCATAAAGGGCGATGAGCTTATTAGTCGTCACCAAAGTCTGCACATCGAGCAAGTATGGGAGTTAGAACTTATAAGGTTTTACCAGCAAGGAAGAAGAGAGGAGGAGGACCTACCTGGCAAGCTTGCCGAGATAGAGCTTCATAAATTTTAGGTGCCATCAGCCGATCTACTGTAGGAATGATCATATCGTTGCCCCGAGGCGATTTACTAAACCCGCGCACGCTTACCTATCTTGTGCGAACGACACGCCTTTGTGCGTGAATGAGAATGCCCAACTCCCTCGCGAGTTGTCCTGCCTCCCAGACTGGGAGCTTCCTCCCTCGATATCTTGAGGATTCGTAGCCTCATCCTCCTCCATATCCTCTTCTTTCTCCTCTTCCTCATCCTTATCATCACCACCTACTTCAAGAAGATGAGGAAGCTCTTCAGCAAAGTTCTCTAAACTACCATCTATGGATCTATGTCCCAAGCCATCTCTCCCAGCATCAGAGATGGTGTTGGCGTTCCACCAGTAAGAGCAGGTGGTGGAACAAATGGATCGGTAGCAGGGGAATCCACCCCTTAAGGTACTCCCTCAGTAGGAACCTCCTCCTGCTGCTCGAGAACATTTTCTGTTTATTGGTGTTCCCCAGTAGGAACACCCTCATTTACTATTTGTCCCTCAGCAGGGACCTCTTGCCTCGAGCCGTGTTTCTCAGGTGGAATGATGGCTGAACTCGGCTCTCCTCCCGAGTCAATGACCATCACATCGCGAGACTAGCGGTCCCAGTTGGATCGGCGCCTCTTCCTAGTAACCAGTGCATGGCACAGATCTTTGCTACCCGCAGAACCAGACGTCTACTCTTGTTTCCTCTTTGAGCTAGAAGTTGATTTCCCTAGCTCGGCAGCGTAATCAACTATAGGTTTTGGACGACCCATCCTCTTGATCTTCTTAACAAGACATATATTGAGATCCCAACTAGCTGAAAGATGTCAACTCACAATTAGGTGGATATTCCTTCAAATAAACAACGTATACCTATGTAACCTCACCTGAATTGATGAACAAGATGCTTTGTTGGATACGTTTGAGGTCGAATTGATTGATGTGATAAGTTGCCGCCTCCCAAAACCTCGCAAAGTCTTCAAGAAATTTTGGTGGAAAGGGACCGATATTCAAATGTTGCTCTACAGATAAGAAAAAAAAACCTGAGTTAGAATCATCAAAGTTTTCCATGTGTCAGCTTGGCGGTCCTAGGTGGTATCTACCGAAGGTTTCTGCCCATTTCCTTTTCAGGATCCTTCCTACGTTGCCGACGAATTCTGGGATGACCTTTAAGAAGAAATATCTTGCCTTCTAGTCGTGAATCTTATCTCCTGCACTTATGGTTATGAACTTGTACTTAGGCTTGAAGTTGATGTAAACAAAGCCCGTATTCAACTTTGTCTTCTTCTGCACTATTGGGTTGGTTGACGAAATATTTTCCATGTACCTGACGCCGAGCTCCACTCCGAACTCATGGGAATGAGCCATTAAAGCTATCATGTGCCTAATTGAAGAAGGCGGATAACTGCAAGATGGCGATCTTCCGTCTCACGCAATACGAGATCAGTAACTTCAGCAGAGGGAGCCAAACATGGCACTTCCTGAAAAGGGATTCGTATAATCATACATAACCTTGGGGAATATCCCAAGGTTGTTCATGAGGTTTTGGGATCAGGAATGGGACCCCGTTCATGAAAGAGAAATCTCGAATGAGTTCTCGAATCAATCGATCTGAGCATTTAGTAGGCACGAGACCTGTCAGCTCGTCGTTTGGTAAGACCCAGTTCCCTCGAGGAGCTCGTTCTTCACGAGCTATCTCTATGTCGGTGACACTTATATCATCGCGAGAGGCTGAAGACTCGTTAGGGTTCACATGAAAGGTGGACATAGTTTAAGATCGGCAAAGTCACCAATCTATTACAGATACACCGCCGAGCTGAAAATTTTAGAGAGAGAAAGAATAGAGAAGGGAGAACGATTCTACCTGTGAAGGAAATTCTGAAAAGTGAAGTATGAGAATGAAGGTGAAAAGGGGTATTTATACCCTTGGAAGATGGCGGTTACCGAGAAACAAAATCATTGCGCGTGGGAATCTATAAAGGTGTGACGTTCCAGCTTCCCCTTTGAAACGATTTGGAAAAAGGCTACGAAGCATTACGTCGTCGCCGACCTGGGGGACTAATTGTTGATACCAGGTGTAGCACCTGCCCAAAAGCCCGTTTTGACTGAAGGCCCATGTGGTCGACGACCTGAAGGAGAAAATGGGACTTAGAAGGCTTGAAGCTAAGTGGGCCGATCTGACGAGCTGGGCTTTCTAGCTCGAGGCCCATTAGGTTAAAGCATGTAATTAGGGTTTTTAATCATGTATTCTTAGTATAAATACCCATGTAATTACTCCAAAAGATATATGAAATTCTTCTTAAGATTACTCTAGCCTTTTACCCACATGATCATAGTTTAACCTAATTATTACACCTTGATTCAACAATATCATTCTCATATCTTTTTCAATGACAAAAAGGAATATTGATTCTATCATTGGATTTGTCTCCTTTTCGAAATTCTATTTTCAGCAATTATGTTGATTACGTATCTTGGCTTCTTTCCATTGCATATGTTGCTTGGCGGTGTATTTTCTCCAAGTGAATTTTTTGGAGAACTACAAGTTTTTGAATTCAAATAAAAAATTGAAACCACCACCATGGTCGTATGCCAAATGTTTGGGAGTTTTTGTTGTCCATAAATATCATCGGAATGGTGCTATGGGATATTCGCTAGTTCCAAACCACCGCCATGGTTGTATGACAAATGCAAGCAGGAGGATGTTAAAATCAAAGATTCCTATAAAGGTATTGAAGATCGTTTTTTCTAGTAAATGATTTGTTTGAGATATTTGTTTCAAGGTGTTATGGTTTTTGGTTATTATTGATATCAATACTCGGTCATCATTAGTGGCAGAGGGAGGTGGAGAGGAGTGTAGTCAGCTAACCCCACTTAACTTTTGGCTATTTTTTTTTTTGAAAATTCTTGAAAATTTTTGTTTTATCATATATATTATATTGATTATCTTCTAATGATTTATAATTTTTTTTGTTAAATTTTACTAGTTCTAAAATTTAAGTCTATTTTCTTTCTCTTTTTTTTTAATGTCTACCTATTATTTTTAATATATGCTTTCGTATTACTTCTCTAGCTCTTTTGATTATTATTACATGTTAATTTTGATTTTTGAAATATCAGTTCCTACTAAATAAAAATTATCATGAAAATATTTTGTTCAAAAAATATAAATAATTTTAGGACTTCAAATTTAAATATTGTAAACCCAAAACTAAACTCTAACCCTTACAAATAATATATTTGATCATTGCACACATTAACTGTAGTCAAATAACTATAGTTAATTATTTTTAAAATTGAACTTTTAACAAAAATATTATTTATATTTTTATATATGATCTCTCTAAAATAAATTTCTAGTTCCGCCACTGATTATCATTGAGAGACGCAAGAAGGACTACCTTGAAATTTAGGAGTATCAATTATGAACGTGTACAAAATAAAAGAAAAGCATAGATATATTTGAAGTCTAAATTACCTATATAGATATTGATACAAAATCATTGATATCAATCTATCAAGCTTCCGGGACTTGTAGAAGATGCAATAGACTTTGACCGGCCGATTTGGAAATTGTTAATTATGCCGGAGAGGCATACAAATCGTTGCAGAGTGATACTGGATACGAAGAAGGCAAATAACATGATTTATGACATGTTAGCAAGTAAGACTTATTTTGATAAGAGGTATCGTTAAATCGCATTTTTTTATATATCGTATTTAATATATGATGCATCTTTCTCTGCTGATGTAATAATTATTTTTTTTGAAAGTGACATTTGTAATCTTAGATTTTCTTTGAACATAATAAAATGATATTGTGGTCAAAAATCTTTATAAAAAAATGACAGCTAATAATATACTGATTAAGGTGTTTCCATAAACAAATAAAAATAAACATATCTTTAAGGAATGATCGAAGGGTCAGGATTCATCACTAAACGATGCCGAGCCTTATATGACTTTCAAATTATTAGAGACATTGAACTAGGGAAGAAAACAATATGGTTTTGGACGACCCATCCTCTTGATCTTCTTCACAAGACATATATTGAGATCCCAGCTAGCTGAAAGATGTCAACTCACAATTAGGTGGATATTTCTGCAAATAAAAAACGGATACCTGCATAACCTCACCTGAATTGATGAACGGGATGCTCTGTTGGATACGTCCGAGGTTGAATTAATTGATGTGATAAGTTCCTGCCTCCCGAAACCTCGCAAAGTCTTCAAGAAAGTTCGGCGGAAAGGGACCAATATTCAAATGTTGCTCCACAGATAACAAAAAAAAAAATATGAGTTAGAATTATCAAAGTTTTCCATGTGTTAGCTCGGCGGTTCTAGGTGGTATCTATCGAAGGTTTCTGCCCATTTCCTTTTCAGGATCCTTCCTAAGTTGCCGAAGAATTCCGGGATGACCTTTAAGAAGAAATATCTTGCCTTCCATTTGTGGATCTTATCTCCTGCACTTATGCTTATGAACTTGTACTTAGGCTTGAAGTTGATGTAGATAAAGCCCGTATTCAACTTCGTCTTCTTCTGCACCATTGGATTGATTGACGACATATTTTCCAGGCACTTGACGCCGAGCTCCACTCCAAACTCATGAGCATGAGCCATTAAAGCTATCATGTGCCTAATGGAAGAAGGCGGATAACTGCGATATAGCGATCTTCCGTCTCGCGCAATACGAGATCAGTAACTTTGGTAGAGGGAGCCAAACATGGCACTTCCTGAAAATGGATTCGTATAAACATACATAACCTTGGGGACAATCCCAAGGTCGTTCATGAGGTTTTGGCATCAGGAATGGGACCCCGTGGAAGAATGAGAAATCTTGAATGAGTTCTCGGATCGATCGATCTGAGCATTTAGTAGGCACGAGACATGTCAGCTCGTCGTCTGGTAAGACCCTGGTCCCCCGAGGACCTCGTTCTTCACGAGCTACCTCTAGGTCGGCGACACTTATATCGTCGCGAGAGGCTGAAGACTCGTTAGGGTTCACACGAGAGGTGGACATAGTTTAAAATCGGCAAAGTCACCAATTACAGATACACCGTCGAGCTGAAAATTCTAGAGAGAAAAAGAAGAGAGAAGGGAGAGCGATTCTACCTGTGACGGAAATTCTGAAAAGTGAAGTATGAGAATGAAGGTGCGAAGGGGTATTTATACCCTTGGAAGATGGCGTTTACCGAGAAACGAAATCATTGCGCGTAGGAATCTATAAAGGTGTGACGTTCCAGCTTCCCCTATAAAACGATTTGGAAAAAGGTTACGAAGCATTAAATGCACTTTAGCCGAAATCAACTTTTAATTTTGAAAGCTCAATCGACGACATGCTACGTCGTTGCCGACTTGGGGGCACTAATTATTTAAACCAGGTGTAGCATCTGCCCAAAAGTCCGTTTTGACTGAAGGCCCATGTGGACGACGACCTGAAGGAGAAAATGGGACTTAGAAGACTTGAAGCTAAGTGGGCCGATCTGACGAGCTGGGCTTTCTAGCTCGAGGCCCATTAGGTTAAAGCATGTAATTAGGGTTTTTAATCATGTATTCTTAGTATAAATACCCATGTAATTACTCCAAAAGATATATGAAATTCTTCTTAAAATTACTCTAGCCTTTTACCTACAAGATCAGAGTTTAACCTAATTATTAAACATTGATTCATAAATATCATTTTCATATCTTTTTCAATGACAAAAAGGAATATTGATTCTATCATTGGATTTGTCTCCTTTTGGAAATTATTTTTTCGGAAATTATGTTGATTACGTATCTTTGCTTCTTTTCATTGCATATGTTGCTTGGCGGTGTATTTTCTCCAAATGATTTTTTTGGAGAACTACAAGTTTTTGAATTCAAATCAAAAAAATTGAAACCACCACCATGGCCGTATGCCAAATGTTTGGGAGTCTTTGTTGTCCATAAATATCATCGGAATGGTGGTATGGGATATTCGCTAGTTCCAAACCACCGCCATGGTCGTATGACAAATGCAAGCAAGAGGATGTTAAAGTCAAAGATTCCTATAAAGATATTGAAGATAATTTTTTCTAGTAAAAAGATTTGTTCGAGATGGGGACAATCCCAAGGTCGTTGATGAGGTTTTGGCATCAGGAATGGGACCCCGTGGAAGAAAGAGAAATCTCGAATGAGTTCTCGGATCGATCAATCTGAGCATTTAGTAGGCACGAGACCTGTCAGCTCGTTGTCTGGTAAGACCCTGGTCCCCCGAGGAGCTCGTTCGTCACGAGCTACCTCTAGGTCAGCGTCACTTATATCATCGCGAGAGGCTGAAGACTCGTTAGGGTTCACACGAGAGGTGCACATAGTTTAAAATCGGCAAAGTCGCCAATTACAGATACACCGCCGAGCTGAAAATTCTAGAGAGAGAAAGAATAGAGAAGGGAGAGCGATTCTACCTGTGAAGGAAATTCTGAAAAGTGAAGTATGAGAATGAAGGTGCGAAGGGGTATTTATACCCTTGGAAGATGGCGGTTACCGAGAAATAAAATTATTGCGCGTGGGAATCTATAAAGGTGTGACGTTCCAGCTTTCCCTTTGAAACTATTTAGAAAAAGGCTACGAAGCATTACGTCGTCGCCGACTTGGGGGGACTAATTCTTTTTTCGGAAATTATGTTGATTACGTATCTTGGCTTCTTTCCATTGCATATGTTGCTTGGCGGTAAATTTTTTCCAAGTGAATTTTTTGGAGAACTACAAGTTTTTGAATTCAAATCCAAAAATTGAAACCACCACCATGGCCGTATGCCAAATGTTTGGGAGTTTTTGTTGTCCATAAATATCATCAGAATGGAGTTATCGGGTATTCGCTAGTTCCAAACCACCGCCATGGTCGTATGAAAAATGCAAGCAGGAGGATGTTAAAGTCAAAGACTCCTATAAATGTATTGAAGATCGTTTTTTCTAGTAAATGATTGGTTCGAGATATTTGGTTAAAGGTGTTATGGTTTTTGGTTTATTATTGATATCAATACTCGATCATCATTAGTGGCAGAGGGAGGTGGAGAGGAGTGTAGTCAGCTAACCCCACTTAACTTTTGGTTNAAAATTCTTGAAAATTTTTGTTTTATCATATATATTATATTGATTATCTTCTAATGATTTATAATTTTTTTTGTTAAACTTTACTAGTTCTAAAATGTAAGTCTATTTTCTTTCTCTTTTTTTTTTAATGTCTACCTATTATTTTTAATATATGCTTTCTTATTACTTCTCAAGCTCT
>OVBE01014813.1:0-11853 GCA_900406425.1 Iberis pinnata | reverse complement strand
TCTATGTCCAAGGAAGACTTGTTGAAAAGGACTTTGATGTACTTAGAACAGCTCATGATTCTATTTTTCAAGCAGTTGAGAGAGAATATAAAGCAAATGTATTAGATAATCACCTTGAAATTCATCTTTTCTGGGCTGGTAAAGGAACAAGTTCTATTCCTAGTCAAGGTACTTATGGGCCATTAATATCAGCTGTCAGTGCCAAAGCAGGTAACACTAATGGCTAATCACTATATCTCCTAATTAATTTTATACAATGGCGATGTTCGTTTGCTAATCGCTAGCGGCAAAGATTAGCTACAACGATTAGCTGCAACTGTTATCAGTCGTTGGTTATGTTCGTTTGCCTGTCGCTAGCGGCAGCGATCAGCAGTCGCTGAATCTATTTTGAAACGCTAAAAAATTTGGCGGCTAAAATTTTTAATCGTTGCCGGTAGCGACTGGAAAACGAACAAGGCCAATTAAACTATATTCAACTCTATTTTAAAATTTTACTCTAAATGTAGAGTAACTCTAAATTATGTTTGTTCCAACTCATAACTCTATTTTTACTCTAAAAAAATTATTCTAAAAATATTCCATTTTCACTTTATTACTAATTGTGAATTGTACCCTATATTTGTAACTTTTACAAATTAATTCCAAATGTTTTGTTCTTTGCAAAAAATAATAAGAACTATAAATATAATATAAATAAAATATTATTATATTATTAAAACAACATTACATCATAAAACAAGGATAACAAAAATGTCAATGTGGTTAAATTTATGTGTTTCTTTTTTTATGTTTTAAAATTAAGTGACTAGTATAATTGCTTAAATTTATATTTATTTTCTTATGTTATGGTTTATTTTATATTTTTAAGTTTATATTATTGTGTTATTTTTGTTTTTGTATTTAAAATTTAATTTAGCAATAAAATAACAAGATATAACACTAAACGACCATTTTGTAAATAAAATAGTTCAATTCTAAATCTAGAGTAAAATTTTGAGTTACTCTAAATTTAGAGTAAAAAAAGGTAAAACTCTAAATTTAAAATAGAATTAAGAGTTGAGTTGGAGTGCATTTTACTCTAAATTTAATATTTAGAATATAGTTGGAGATGCTCTTACAACGAGGTGTTTAAAGTATTTGTTTCATTTTTTTTCCCCAGATTTTATACCAACTGTGAGTAACAAGTCACCATCAACAGAAAAGCACATGACTGTTACTATTGTGGGTGTTATTACTGGCCTTGGACTTGGACTATTGGTTATCTTTGCAGGTTTGGTTATCTTCATCATCCAAAGAAGAAGAAAGCGTTACACTGATGATGAAGGTATATATACTATGTTAATAAGAGAGAACAAACAAGTCCCTTTTTGAGTTGAAGATCTTGAAGATCATTGTTCTATTGTTGCAGAGCTACTTAGCATGGATGTTAAGCCTTACATCTTTGCTTACTCAGACCTTAAAATTGCAACTCAAGATTTCAGTCCTTCAAACAAGCTTGGGGAAGGAGGATTTGGTCCTGTGTACAAGGTAAGATAGACAAAACTAGGCCTGGGCATTTTAACCAAACCAAATAAACCGGTTCGGTTCAGTTTATTCGGTTAGTTCGGTCCAATTCGGCACAAATTTTATTTCAGTTTGGTCTTCAGTTCGGTTCGGCGATATTTTTATTTTACTAAATTAACCGAACCGAACTTGTTAAAATAAACCGAAAAAAAAACAGAAAAAAACCGAAAAAAACGAAAAAATCAAAAAATTTAACCGAAATTAAAATTTTCTAACCGAACAAACCGAACTGGAGTTCGGTTCAATTCGGCCAAAAAAGAAAAAAAAAACCAAAAAAACCGAACCGAAAAAACCGAACTAACCGAATGCCCAGCCCTAGACAAAACTATAGTATATGTTATATGTTTTTGTCATGATTGATGCATTTTAACAGGGAACCCTCAGTGATGGAAGAGAGGTTGCAGTGAAACAGTTATCAATTGGATCCCGACAAGGGAAGGGAAATTTTGTTGCAGAAATTGTAGCAATTTCCGCAGTTCTGCATCGTAACTTAGTAAAACTATATGGTTGTTGCTTTGAAGGAGATCATCGTTTGCTTGTATATGAGTATCTCCCTAATGGAAGTCTTGATAAGATATTGTTTGGTAATGAACATAAACATATGACTTGTCTACAGGACCAGCTTTGAAATTTTGGGGGCTTAAAACAAATTTAAAAAAATTGAAGCTAATATTTTATATATATTTTTTTTAATTCTAAATTTTGGGGCCTATAAAATATGAGATTGAACTCATAAAAACGGGGTTATAGGCAAATGTTTCATCTAGTTGTGCCCAGATCCGGTCCTGCTTATCTATCTCCCAAGCTAAAGTACTCATTAATTCAGCTCTGAATGTTGCAGGGGATAGGACTTTACCTCTTAATTGGTCAACACGTTTTAATATTTGCTTGGGAATAGCTAAAGGTCTAGCTTACCTCCATGAAGAGGCGAGTGTTCGTGTAGTACATAGGGATGTGAAGGCTAGCAACATTTTGCTTGACTCTATGTTGGTTCCAAAAATTTCTGATTTTGGACTTGCAAAACTTTATGATCATGACAAGAAAACTCACATAAGCACTCGAGTGGCAGGGACGATGTAAGTATTCCCGAAAACATGTAACTTTGGACCGCGCCACATGCACTATTGTTAACACATGTTGTTGAAACAATGCAGTGGATATCTTGCGCCAGAGTATGCCATGCGCGGACATCTAACAGAGAAAACAGATGTGTATGCCTTTGGTGTTGTGGTTCTTGAGCTTGTAAGTGGAAGGCAAAACTCTGATGATAACTTCGAAGCTGGTAAAAGATATCTTCTTGAGTGGGTACGTGTATGTCCTTGCTTGATTGTCTATTAAACAAGAGCATACAGTTTCTACAGCATATTGTTTATGCTGCATACAGCATACTGTTTATGCTGCATACAGCATACTGTTTATGCTGCATACAGCATACTGTTTATGCTGCATACAGCTTTTACTACACTATAAGCATTTCCAATTGGGGTCTAAATCTTCTACTTGATGTGTATGCAGGCATGGAATCTACACGAGAAGGGCCGTGAAATTGAACTAGTTGATGAAGATCTAAGTGAATTCGATATGGAAGAAGTGAAACGAGTAATAAGCATAGCTCTCTTGTGTATTCAAGCATCATATGCTTTGCGACCACAAATGTCACGAGTAGTAGCTATGCTTTCAGGAGATGTTGAGGTTAATGAAGTAACCTCTAAGCCAGGTTACTTAGCCGACTGGAAATTTGATGACACCACAAGCTCCTCTTCCAGTGCCTTTCAGACCAATGACATAGGCGCTTCTGCGTCCTATTCCACTAGCTTTGTCACGTCTAGTGAAAATGACTCTAAGACAACACTTGGATTCAAGATCAAAGAAGGCAGATAACTAAGAACGTCGACTCATCTATGATCGCTATATAGATGTTTATGTTATTGTGTATATCAATATCTTTGTATAAAATAAGTATGTTTCAACGTTAAAACTATTGCCATATGTTTGTATAATATTAGACTAAAAACATTGAAACTTCTTAGAAATTGACCTTCGCGTTGCAGAGTCCTAATAGTATAATAAATTTGTGTTTTTAGCTTTTTATTTTTTATATAATTAAATTTTATATTTTCAATTGTTTCATTTATATATAATTCAAAATTCTATTATGTATACAAATATATTTGAGTGGTTATCCCTCATGATATATAACAACTTCAATCCAAAGAACATGTATGATATTAGTTTCAATTATTATGATGTCTATTGTCTATACGATTTCAAAAATAATTGTTTGTTGATCATTATTTTATGAAAATATTAACTTGAGAATTTCAACTTTCTCTTAATATGGTATTTTAACTAATGTTATTGCTAATATTCTTTAATATAAAATAAATTTGTGAAACATATGTATTGTAAGGAATTTTAGTAAAATTGTACTTTTCTTTTGTTCGTAATAGGATATTTTATTTTATTTTATGAACAAAATTGGTATTCTATGCTTTCAAAATCATCAAGTCATATGACACTAAAGCTAGACACAAAAATATAGGCTGATAAAAAAAAGGCGGAAAATGAAAAATTGTGAGCAAAAACGATGCCGTTCAACCGTAATGGAGACAATTGAAGCACCACTGTCAATAGTATGGTCGATACTACGTTGTTTTGACAAACCCCAAGCTTACAAACGTTTCGTGAAAAGCTGCAATATTCGCTACCATGGCGACAGAGAGGGCGAAGAATGCTCCATTCGAGACGTGACGCTCGTCTCCGGCCTTCCAGAAGATTTCAGCACGGAGAGGCTCAACGAGCTAGACGCAGGGTCGGCCCACAGGATAAGTAACATAAGCAATTGATTAGGGATTCAATTTTAGGGGCGCTTTTTAAATAAATTTATTGTGTATATATTTGTAATAAATTATAAAATTATTAGACCATTCAAATTTCAATATCCGTGAAGCTCTTTTGATAATGAATTAGATTTTATGTCCAAAAGATATTAACTAGTTTAAGTATATTTTCTAATAATACTAGAGTTATACCCATGCATGTGCACGAAAAATGTACAATACAACAATGTGTTTTTTGTAATGTAAAACCAATATTTTTGTAGGACTTTAAATCTTTATATTAAATGATTGAAAATTTATTAACTATATTAATCTAAGTTATCATTTAGAAAAATGAAATACTAGTATGAAACATATTATATGTTCATATTATTAAAAAAACTTGAATTTATAATTGGTGATAGACATAGTGTTGTTAATAAAGTATATATCCATTGAAAATTTGTGTTTCTATGATTGAGACATTTATAGTTGAAAACTCGATTATATGAGCTTAGTGAATGATTTTGCAGGAAAAAGTATTAAGAGAGCTATATTTCACCAGTAAAATTTTATTTTTGTTGATTATTGTTTTATATATAACGTTTTGTGTAATTTTGAAGATTTTCTTATATTTAGAATTATGTTTTTTATATATATTTTAGTATTTATGATTTTGCAATATATATAAAGCCACATTTATGAAAATTGTGTAGGGTATCCATAAACATTGGATTGGCACTGGCTAGACGATGAATCTCATGTTATGGTGGTTAGTATACTTGATGGTAACCATAGGGTTGTTAATTACATATCAAAAGACGACCGTATTTACATCAGCGAAGGAGGATGAGGCGGAGAAGACAGTGGTGATGGAGAGCTACGTGGTGGATGTGCCAGAAGGAAATAGCGAAGAAGATACCATATATTTTGTTGATACAATAATTCGTTATAATGTGCATCACTTGCTAAGCTCACCAAGAAGATGATGGAATAATCTCTATATGATTAGATGATTACAAATCGTTGAATTAGTGGTTTTTGATGTTAGAATAAAAACGTACGTTCCTTTGGGTCTTAAAGTCCGTCCTTGTAATAAATGTCTTTTTTTTACTTGTCATGAGCTTTTAAATTTACTAGGATGATGCCCGCACATCCGCGCTGGTTTCTTTCTCGCTTCTTCTTTTGATATATTTGGAGTCTTCCATTGAACTATCAACCGAATATGTTGGTAACCGGTAACTATAAGTAATTGTAGATTTTTTTTTTTTTGTCGACATAATATAACCAAAAACATAGTCTAAAGTAAGAGCTTAAAAAACATAGAGGAAAAGACACAAATTAGACTATCACCGGAAGAGCTTCCGAAACCAGGGCCTGAACTAACCAAGGAGGTGTAAAACGAGCAATATACGACTGGATACATCCTTTTCGCACCACACTAGAAGCTATAGCAACCGCACATCGATTTTGTTGAGTCGAAACGCAATCATAACGAGCATCAGCAAAACCTTGCATAGAATTGCATATGGATTCTAAGGAATAAGCGCACAAAGGCCAATCACTAGGAGAAGCTAATGTCTCAACTAACTCCCTTGATTCCATAGCAAAGAGTATCTTACAATCTTTGTAAGTGGATAAGCAATCCAACGCCCATTGAAGACAGTCCAAGGCTCCTTGAAATCATGAGATAGGCGTATCTAGAGCTTAACGGCCGTGTAGTAAAGTCTCACCTGAACAATTTCTTAAGATCCAAGCAGCACCAATGTAAGGGAAATTCTTCTTCCAAACCATAACAACATTACACATCAAAAATCCCACAGATGGAGGTAACCACCGAGAGTGACAACTTGGATTCAAGTGATAAAGATTATGTTGCTTATTGGATAGCGAGAGTTTAGCTTGGAACCAAGTGTGGGATAAGTGTGGAGACACATTTTAGAGGAGGAGAGAAGCAAAACCAAAAAACGCTTCAGAAAATTTTTAATATGTGACGTTTTAGTTTGCTTTGGACACGTGTCAAATTCTGGGGAGAGTTATTCTTTTTTCGTGAGTACTCCTTCCGTTTTGAATTACTTGTCGTTTTAGAGTTTTACACACAAATTAAGAAATTTGTATTTTCTTTTAAAACATCATTAAATATTTTAAATCAACCAATTGAAAAAACTCCTGCAATTATTTTATTGGTTAAAAAAGTCAAATTAATTTAATTTTTGCATTGAAAATCTAAAACGACACATATTTTAAAACGAAAATTTTCCTTCAGAACGACAACTAATTTGATACGGAGGAAGTATATGATTTGTGGTAAATCACTTTTGTGCTATCTCGTGCAACGACGTCGTTTCCAATTATCCCATGTTCCAAACACAAAGCATTCGAGAGCCAACCGAAACTCTTCCAGTCTCCAAGTCGCAGGAGCCACTGCTTTCGGTAACTTCGTCTGGTAAAAATCTCTCCTTTCTTCTCTTTTCTCAAATATTATCACACGAATTGAAAACCCAAAAGAACCTAATGGGATCTTACTCAATAGCAAGTGCTATAACTCGAACTCGAATCACACCTCTAATCCATTTCGTTAAACCTTATTCCACCAATTTTTCTTTCATCACTCGAACCCTAAAGGTTCACAATTTGTGAAACCCTTTTGCTTGAAAACGTTATATGTATTGTTATAATCATTTAAAGTCTGTTCAATTTTTGTAGAGATTTGATCAGATTCGTGTGTTCTCTATGGCGTCTTCAGAAGCTAAAGAATCATCAGCAAACAATCCTGGCTTGTCAACGATTCGTGATGAAGCTACAAAAGGTTATATCATGCAACAAACTGTAAGATCCTTCTCCTTCTTTGATTTGGGGCTTTTAGATGTTTTGAATATATGATTTTGATCTTGGTAAAGGCTTTTGTTTGTGTTATTTTATCCATGTACCTATGAAGAAAACCGAAATTGATAGTCGAATTCGATACATAGTTATAACTGATTTCGAAAGAATTGTTGTTTGAATCTAATCTAAAGTTTTGACATTGTGTTAAATGTTAATGTGTTCTTCCTCACTGATTTGGTGTTGTTCTCTTTGTTTCAGATGTTTCGGATAAAGGATCCTAAGGCTAGTCTTGATTTTTACTCGCGTGTACTTGGAATGTCGTAAGCTCTTATATAATCTCTTTTGAGTGGATTCTTCAAGTCTTAAAGCTTATGGATTCTACCTTTTTTTGTCAGATTGCTAAAGAGGCTTGATTTCTCCGAAATGAAATTTAGCTTGTACTTCCTCGGTTACGAGGTTAGTAATTTGTTCTGTGACCTATCTTGGGTGTTTAAGCCTACCAGTTTCAAAGGAGATCGAAGAGTAACAACGAAGCCATGTTTGATTCGTTTTACAGGATACTACAACAGCTCCAACCGATCCAACTGAGAGAACAGTTTGGACTTTCGGTCGACCTGCAACAATCGAATTGACTCAGTAAGAAAATACATACTAATGCGTTGTTCTTATATTGAATGTTCCTTTAACATATGAATGCATCTTTTTTAGTAATTGGGGTACAGAGAGTGATCCTGAGTTTAAAGGCTATCACAATGGAAACTCTGAGCCTCGTGGTTTTGGTAAAGTCTCTACATTTTAACCGAGAGTGATCATGAGTTTCTTACTTTGATGTTTGTCGTATAGCAATTCCTCTTATATTACTGTTTGTGTTTTTTTACAGGGCACATTGGGGTTACTGTTGATGATGTGCATAAAGCATGTGAGAGATTTGAACAATTGGGTGTAGAGTTTGTCAAGAAACCGAATGATGGTATTATTTAACTCTGTTATTCGATTCGATTCAGATCGGTTCTGGTTCTTTTGGTTCTTTCAATATAGGATCCGTATAGTAACCATTAATAAATCGGTTTGGTATGGTTAGGTTCGGTTTGGATCTGAATCATAGGAACCATTTGAGAACCAAAATATTAGTGATTCCGGTTCGGTTCGGATATTTTACCCGAAAATACCCAAAATAACCAAAAATATCCAAAATATATGAAACCTAAAATACCCATAAATAACCAAAAATAAATAAAAATATCCAAAAATTGGTAAGAATGACATATACGATGTTTCTTGGTACAAAAACTTACCTTATATTTTTGGTTCCTTCGGTTCTTATTGGTCCTTCGGTTTGGTTCGGTTCCGAACTGATATCCATGGTTTTTGGTTAGAAGAACCATTCGGGTAATTTAAAGGGAGCAATATCCGAACCAAACTTGTTTTTTCAGTTCAGTTCGGTCCGGTTTTTCGTTTCTGGATATTTTGCCCACCCCTAGTATTACCTATTACGAGCTGAATTCAGTAAACATTTGATGCGATTCTGTCTGTGATGTCTGGTTCTAATCTTAGTATACACAACCTTGCAGGAAAGATGAAGAATATAGCTTTTATAAAGGATCCTGATGGCTACTGGATTGAGATTTTTGATCTCAAGACTATTGGGACAACAACTGGAAACGCAGCTTAAGGTAGTAGCATTTTGTGTTACTTGTGTTCTTTCTTGTTTCCATTTGAGTTTTTTGGCATATACAATTGAAGATGTTTGCTGTTTTTAAATAACATAAACAAATCAATAATGAAAGTCTCTTGATAGATATGAGCTAAGTTATATAATGAGTAGGGCAGGTTTTGAAGCCAAACATACCAAACACGAGTTTGTGGTCCAATTTTATTTTCAAAGTTTTTGTTTAAGAACCCGCCCATTTAAAAAATTTTAGTTTAAGAATCGGTTTATTTTTTCATTTTATATTGTAGCCTTGAAAATCTTAGGAACGGCTCTGATAATAAGCAGATGTAGTTGCTTTTAAACAACAGATAACTTTTTATCATCAGATGAGAATTAGTTTCATTGCCTCAAATACTGTGTGAATATGGTCTGTTTCTTGTTTTACTTAGTATGAGAATTTTTTCCGAACCGAACCGATCGGTATTATCCGAATCTCCGGCCCTAAAAGAAACCATTATGCTACTAAGGACATTCCATAAGCACTCAATGTTACAAACTTACAAAGTCAATGATACCAAAAGGTATAAATCTTAAGGAACAAAGCTCTCAATATCACTTAAGCCAAAAGTCATTTCTTCACCTGCATTACAAACAAAACCAAAGAAAAATTAACCAAGAATGATTTCACTTTTATACAAGCCAGACAATTAGTATTAACAATGGTGTTTTTATGTACCTTAACATCAATCTTAACATCACGTAGAAGCTGTGCAGCAACTGTACCATATCTTCTCATCTCCCATTCACTTAACTTTCCATCTTTTAATCTCATCAACAAACTATCTTCCTTAAGCCGAGGACCATGTGTTGTTGCATCAGCTTCTTCTTCTTCTCTCAACTTGTTTGATAAATCATAGCATTCTTCACTCTGAACTTTCATCTTGCACTTTGTTACATCTGTGTCAACAACATCTTGGCTCGCGTTTTCAGAGCTTTCAGCAAGAGATTTTTGCGTCATCATGTATAAATGAATACTCGGATCTTGGTACTCACCATCCATCTACAAATTTCATTCCATGATTCGAAATTTTGTAGTTCATGAAACTTGAATCATCAATGTTGTTAATTTACCTTTGATCTCGGTATAGTTTTAACTTCGAAATTGTCTTTCCACATCTGAAGCATTTTATCATGAACACTAGTCGAACGTATCTCATATCCTAACTAAGAAAACAACAAAGGATCAGTGATAATGTTAAGCAAATCTGAAAGTATCTTAATTCATACCATAACTGTTGTTTTTGGTCCTGATAGTGCAAGTATTGTACGCAATAGAGGTTCTAGAAGCTGCTCGGAATATACCTTGAAACCAAAATCAGATGTAATCAGTCCATTCACTTAAGATTTATAGTGAAATCATTTGAAGATGGTGACTAACTTACAACATCAGTACCAATGACATAATCAAATGGTGGCTCAACCGCTTTTATATGATCATCATTTCCCCAATCAAGTTCTTCAACTCGAAGCGATCCAAATGATGCTATAAGATACGAAAATTTTCATTAGACACAAATTATCGAGCAGTACAAGAAGCGAGATGGTAGACACTAGACAGTAGTGATACAAACCTGAATTAGGATTCATATGCAAGATCCTAGACGTGTTCCATTCGACATTTCTCTTTAACAACGGTAAAACTTCCTTTTGATCAGTTGAAATCACATCACAACCCAGCATCGCCATAGCTAACACATGAACGAAAACTCACAGTTAAAGATACCACATAAGAAAAAGAAGAATCCTCAAGGATATCAATACATACATACATACCAAATCCAGCAACACCACAACCTGCTCCTAACTCAATTACACGTTTCCCTTTCAATTTACTCGAACTAAACCTCCCCTTCCTGCAATTTTTCCCCTGAAACATGTTAAAGCGATATGAAGTTGGATAAGGCTTTCTTGTTAAGCAACCTGTCTTATGTTCCACCAATCTACAACACACTCTAAGAAGTTAAATCTCTGAGAAGGATCATAACCAGATATTTAGCAAACACCATGGATGCATCCCACACAGTTGTTCCTAAATGCTTCGAATTTGGATCCTAATAAGATGCCAAAAAGTGTAACATCATGACATAAACATTTAGATTATTATTGGATCTTTCATTATATGTGTGAATTCAAGTAGTTATACCTGAGCAAAATTCAATTCGTGACCTAAAACCTCAAGTGTAACAGTACATGTGCTTGGAGAATTCAACCTAATTAAACAAGAACAACAAAAATGTCAATTTTGATCATAACAACAAAAGAATATCTGAAAAAAGTGTGAACTTGATTCTTAAAATGAATCAATAAGGAGATCTCATTGGGTAATGATTCTTAAAAGTGTAAAATTAACAGAAAGGTACGAACTTTATAAGAGAGCAACAATCAAAAGAAGCTTGAAGTTTCTATAGCTATAATATGATCGATTCAGGGATAATCCAATATTCAAGCATGATCCCATGTAGTGGATTGATAAGATAAAGTGAAATACCTGTCTGGATCCATGATTTATCGGCGATCTCCAAGGAGGAAGGAAGTGAGAAATTTCACTGAGGCGTTTTCAATTTCAGTTCAGAGAGAAATGAAAAAAAAAACGACGTCAAAACCTCTGAGTGAGTTAGAGGTTTTAAATGTATTGACGAGAAGCCCAAGTCATCACACCCTTAAAACCTTTTTTTCTTTTTTTCACACCTTAGAACATCCAATAAAGGGGTTTTTAACTATTTTTTTTATTAAATTTAATGTTTAAATAATTTTGGGTTAGTATTAAAAAATTTTGGTTTGCAATATTTAAAATACTCTTGATGTTTAAAAAAAAAATTATTTTTTTAATATTTTCTTTAAAAAATTATATTTCAATTTATAAATTATATTTTAAATTATACTAGGGGGTGGCCCACGCGTACGCGCGGGGCAAAATACTATTTTTTCAGATAG
>OVBE01014812.1:0-11853 GCA_900406425.1 Iberis pinnata | reverse complement strand
AAAGGGGTTCGTAATCGGATTTATCATTTTGGGTCTTTTAAGTTTTACAGTGAACAATTTTCGTTGATAACATGTTTGTTGATGTTCCTGGAGATTTGAAATTTCATACACCTAGCACCAAATAAGCTTTTACGACATATGAAGATGATAATGAGAACTTATAAATCATTTCAATGCCTTCGATTTTGGATTTCTCAATAATTTTCCAAGGAATTAGTGTAACAATCGAATCACTCACAATCAAAAATAGGAGGTTTATGATTTTTGCTAGATTTGTTCTTCTTCTTCATCTTATTCGAATCAACAGAAGAAGAAGAAATGGAGATTAGAATTTTTAGGGTTCTTAAGCTGTCTATTTTTCCTCAAATCAATTTTTTTTTACAAAGGGATACTCAATTTTTACCAAGGATAAAAGAAGTCTTCTCACATATAATAATTAACCACAAGAGTAAACATTAACCAGGGTTTTACGGTATAGTTAAGATCTGTTAACTCTGTTAAACGTCAGGTAGTAGATTTGTGATTTTCGAAACATCAGGTATTAAAAGGACAACATCTAATAGTTTGTGTATTAAAGAGGTAGCCAAATAAGTTCGTGTATTTTTCAGCCAAAAGTTCAATAGGTCAGGTATTTTTCAGGAATTTTCCCATTTTTATATGAAAGATATTGATTGGTGATGTAGCCGTGGCGAATAGTCTGAGATCAAGGAGTATTCCGGTTAACCCTATGTGTCGGATTTGTAATGTTTCTGTGGAATCAATTAACCATTCCTTGTTTCTTTGTGTTGGTGCTAGCAAAGTTTGGCAACTAGCTGAAGTTACGCAAGTGGTTGATGATTTTCCATCGTCTTTAGTGTTTGCTAATGTTCATTACTTGCTGAAATTATCCAAGGACATGCGATTTGCATATCATGTCCGGCTCTCATGGCCTTGGATTGTGTGGGCCATCTGGAAAGGTCGAAACGATAATCTGTTTAATGGGATTGTTTTTAACTCGGATTGTATTCTTCTTCAAGCTAGAACAGCTTCGGCTGCTTGGTTTCAAGCTAAGATTTCGGAACCTATTGTCAAGGCTTTGAATGTGTCTTCTTCCTCAGGTGGTATTACATGTTGGTTTCCTCCTCATAAGGATTCTCTAATGTGTAATATTTCATTTGTTTGGCGTAGTGATCTTGACTATATTGGAATCTCGTGGTTAGTAAGAGATCGTGCAGGAACCGTTCTTCTACATGGGAGGAAAGCGCCGGACAAGCCCGTGTCGAGACTTCATGATGCTATGGAGAGTTTGAGCTGGGCTGTTGATTGCCTCCATTCGTTTCGAAGCAGGAAGATCGTATTTGCTTCGAAATTTCAAAGATTTAGTGGATGTTGTTTCTGCCCTTTCTAACTGGCCTTTGTACGAGTACCATCTTGATCTTATTTCTCATGGTTTCTCTTTCTTTGTTGAGGCTTCCTGTATCGGTATTCTTCCATCTCAGAACAAGTGTGCTCTAACAATAGTTACAAGCGTTGTGTGTGATGACCGAATTCAGTCATACATAGCACGTAATGCTCTGCAATGGATAACTCATCTTTTAGCTTTAGATGCCTCATCGTCCTTTTCTCTTTAATTTCTTTTGTTTTTAATTTTCTCCAGTTTCTGTATCTTGATGCACTCTGTTTTCATTTGTTGGTCGACAAAAAAAGAGTGCGATCTAAATATATTAGTGGTTTGGTATTCGGTGATTGGTTTTTAATTAGAGTTTTAAAAATATATAAACGTCACAATATAGATTTGAATTGCTTATATGAATTGAATTTTTTAAATAAACACTATATATTTATATAATAATATAAATAGTTTTATTTTTAATAGTTCTATTTTATTTATTAACTTTGGCTACATTATATTTATTTACTATTACGTTTCTAATCTAATTAATTTTATTTAACTCTTACATATTTTATCATGTTACATATTTACTTATAGCTAGTTTATAACCTATTTAAATTCCACTATGTTTTGTTAACTTAAAATTAAAATGATATTCATAAATAAACACGAGCGAACCTTTTGAATATATTTTTGGTCAAAATATATATTTTTAAGTTGACATTCTAGATTTAAATATTATATATATAACTTTATTTTTAATAAATATGATTTATTTATTATATTTTATTATATTTGTCTATTATGTGTTGTTTTTTGTCATCGTAACCTAGTGTTTTTTTATCCCTGTTTTTATAATTCTTTAATAATACACATTAGGTATTTTGTGTGATTTATATCTTTTAGTGAAAGACAATAAATACAAATATGAATGAGTATTTGTTGAATCATAATATTTTGTATAAATTTTGTTTTGATGATGTGGATATGAGAGAAAACTCCCAATAAGTTCCCAATTATGAGATAAAAATAATGCAACTGTTAATGTAACTTTTAAGTTAAAGGGCCTAGCCCACAAAAAGACCCAGTGATATGTTGCGTCATGTGTGGTTTAAATCTAGTTATCAGGACTGTCGAAGAATTCACTGTATTGTCTGCTTACAAATTTCTTAAATTTCCTCAGCAAATTCTTCCAATTCACTATCCATTTCCTCTGGTTGGAAGGTAAAAGTTTTCTGTTTGGTCTCCTACAAAATATGAAGAAGAAATCATTTCAACATTTTTGAGATTTCTGGTTTTTATGTGGGGCTAAGTTTAATTTACTTGCTAGGTTTTTGATTATAGCTGATCGATAGCATTATTACCTGATTTATTCGTATATAGTTAAAGAAATTTGAAGTAATTCCCCAATTTCATGCCCCTTATTAATTTGGGGCTATTTTTTAATTTCATGGATAACTAGTTTTCAAAAAGATAATTTAGGGCTTTCTCTAATGATATCCTCAATTACTTGAGATTATTATGTTCATTGTCTTGATTAACTTACATGAATCTGTGGATTATAGTTATGTGATCTTGTACAATGCATTTTCTTGAGATTTATATGATGTTTTTCACATAGCAGAACAAATTAGGTAATGATGCTTTATTTCATTGTAAAAGATTGATGTTGAATATGATGACTTGTTTGATGTTGTATATATGTTAATTGTTAATCTAAAGGTTATTACTTATGTAGCTTCTATAGAACTTCTAAATATCTCCTTTTAAAATATGTTGATGGCTCGTGATAAGCTCTTGTATCCGAGATTGTATAGGTTGTACTCTTAGCAACATTATCCCCAAAATGCATCTGCTAAAAGTTGTGATCTTTCATTGTTATAATACTCTATACATATGCAGGTTTTTATTGAGTTTTCAAGATGGGAAACAAAGCTACAACAGTTAAAGAAGAACGCGAAGAGATCTACTTGAAGATAGTACCTCCTCTCGACAGAGTTTTTATGCGCTGGCTTGCAAGAGATCTCCAAAGATTTCATGGTATCAAACCTAAGAACAACATACGAGCAATCACTCCTCCAGATAGATACATTGAGTTCATGCGATTAAATGGATCGCTTGATGTGGATTTGGATGATCCTGATCTTGCCCATTTATTCAAGTAAAAGATAAAAAAGAAGGTCTTGTGTGGTATCTGTCTTTGTTTTGTATAATGCTTTCAAAGTATCTCTTTTTACTAGTCTTACTTAAGCTTGTGTTTTGAGAATTTGTCTATATATATAGTACACAATTTGAGATCTAAAAGTCTGCATTGAGTTACAAAATGTTTTAAGAACTGGACTCAATAAAATTCAGACTCTACAATCTTCAAATTTTATCTTTTAATAATAGGTTTTTTTGTTGTCAAAATATCATTTTTGTCCCTCTGCTTTGTTTCTGGGACAACATATGATAATATTTTTAGTTGTCTTTAGTAATGAAAGTTCCTAATTTGACCCAAAAATGGGTTTATGAAAGATTTATGATTATGGTTTATCTAGTCTGCTGGACTTAACCGGTTTGAATTTATAACTTGCTGGTTCAACATTATCAATCATAAAAAAAAATTATATCAAACAAAAAGTTTAGTTTATTAATCAATTCAAAAAAAAAAAATTCTTGGTTAAAAATTCAAAAATATTGAACAGTTGTTATGCAATCCTGATATAACATTTCATTTCTCTTGTATATATATCTTCTTCTTTTTGTATATCTTCAATAATATAGTTTTGGTTCTTCTTCTTTTAAGACTAATTTTTCTTCTACAATTATGGTTCTGAAAACATATTATTCGTGCTCTCTTTTACTTAGATTATGGTTTTTTTTAACGGGACTCGGATCATATTTAAGTTAAGTCAGGTCAGGTCAGGTGGATATGATGGTATGTGTTGTAAATAGTTTAAAGTCTTAGAATTGTTTAATAAATGAAAAAATAAACCTAATTAAAATAAATGAAACTTAATTTTGGAATTTTTCTGATTGGCTTATTTTGGATTCTTAGGAATCATAGGGAAGAGGTTATAATTCATGATCGTTGTGCTCCAAATTTCTTCTAGGTTTGAGGTGGTGATGTCATGCTTAGCTTGGACTATTGACTGTATAAGCTCTTTTCATAGTTCGAGAATTATGTTTGTCAGATTGCAAAGATCTCTCAAAAGCTCTTAGGTCTGTTGGGATCGAAAAATTCTTCTATTAACTTCACAATATAATTACAATAAGAGAGAAACCTCTCACACTCGACTATTACAAAAATTTTAACTCGATTACAAATTTCTCACTAGTTTTGTTTAAGGATGTTTTGAAAATTACTTTGAGGATGATTTTAATATCTCCATAACACTCTATTTATAGACGGTTTTCTACATGTGAATGCTTGATGTTAAAGCGGTGAAGGTGGCTACGGCTTGGATGGTGGATATCAAAAGAATAGTTGGACGCTTCATTCTTCACGTGCTTAATGAGGTTGAACCCAACAATCTCCCCCTTGAGACTCGGTTGAATACTTCTTAGCCCAACTACACCAGAACACATCTTGTTCTTTTCGCATGGAATTACCTTTGTCACCATGTCTCTTGGATTGTCGTCGACATCTTTCTTCATCTAGAAAACCCACTTGTTTTTCGAGGATATCATTTTATTAGTAAGTTTCACCAATCGTAAGTTTAGTTCTTCTGCAATGATTTCATCTCAGCTTCCATAGCTTTCCACCACTTGGATTTGCCTTGATGAGATTGAGATTCCCGAAAGCTCTCTAGCTCCCCTCGCTGGTAAGAAGGATCGAACAAGATGTCGGATACGTTCTTTGAGGAATTACGCCTCGCATAGAAAGTCGAACTTGAACATCGTCAACAGTTTCTTGGGGTGAAGGCTCCCCCTGCTCAATAGTCGTATCATCTTTGAATGTAATGAAGTATCCACTTCCACCAAGTGATACTTCTTCAGTGGGTACACGTACCTCAGAGTGGACAACGCTAGGTAGCTCGACACGATTCTATATTGTGGAGCTGAAGGAAACTCAATATTGTTTCACCGGACAAGCATTCTTGCATGGATCCAAGGCAACAACTTTATCCATTGAGATATCTTCTTTCTTCGCAAGAGTTTTCAAACATTTGATACTTATGTAGCCTAATATTCGATGCTACAAGTTTGGTGATGTCTCTTCCTCAACGATATTGAGAATTGGCTAAACAACTTTACATTTTTTTGTACATGCTACCACAAATGTGATTTCGTGCAACAACCATATAACCTTTGGATAACTTACATGTACCGTTTTTGAACTGGCTTTCGTATCCCTTATATCCTAAAAGAACTCCTAAGGTTATATTTAATCTCAAACCGGGAAAGTGTCGAACATCTTTCAACACGAGTGTACATCCAATGCTGATTTTTTGTGCACATCACCAATACCAACAATATTTGATCTCCAGATTTTAACATCACCATGATCTCCAGATCTTAACATCACCATGATCTCCAAATCTATAATTTGTGAACATAACCCTCTGGGACTGGCATGAAATTATGCAACGGTATCAATTACCCACTCGCTATCATGTGTGCCTACGTGTAGACATGCTCCTTCTTCACATGTTACAAGTGCTACATTAGATGATATAGCAACCATGGTGTCACCACCTTTGTTACATGAACGATGGCTTGTCTTTGTCCGCTCTCGTATGAGCTTTCAAAAATCCATCTTCATGTGGCCATAAGTTCCACAATAATTAATAATTGTAGTTTCCGTTGAATCGATCAACATTGCCTTTTTCTTGAGATCTTCCTCTACCTTGATCTCGATCTCGGCCTCTACCTTGGCCTATTTCTCTATCGCCTAAATTATTCTTGCTACGTTCTGAGCTATAGCATATGTCTGATTTCCGTCGCCTTCTTTCCTACGAGCTTCCTCACCATATCCATAGTCACACTACCACATGAAAAAAAATTACGGAGGGTGATGAAAAGTGTCTCCCGGTTATCTGGTAGAGAGCTCAACAACAAGATGGCTTGTTCTTTATCTTTCACAATCCATCATATAGCAATTAGCTAGTTCACTAGATCCTGGAACTGAATCATATGCTCAATGATAGAGGTACCACTTCGTAGCTTATGATTTACTAGTCTCCACATCAACAACGTCTTATAGGGAATTGTTTTGGTTTGGTACATTCCTTCAAACTTTTTCCATAACTTGTACGCCTTCTTTTCTTGTTAGACGTTATGGAACACGCTATGGTCGATCCATTGTCGAATTATGGCTATTGTCTTTTTGTTCATCTTTTCTCTTAGATTTGTTCCTTAGATTTAACAAATCTTCCATCCGAGGTTTTCACATATTGTAGTGTGTGAACTCAAGTGGATCATTGTCTCTGATAATTAAGTTTCCATTTAAGAACTGAAAAAGGAATGGAATTTGGAAAAATGAAAAACATTGTTGCGTCTTGAACAGCAGAAACTGGTCAGACATAAACTTTTGGGGTGAAAGCAAAAGTTGAAAACAAGTGGGTAAAATTTGTAATTAACCAAAAGTTGAAGGACGAAAGTTGAAGGACCTTAGTTACAAGTTTCAAAAGAAAATATAACAACCTCACGCTATCACGTGACTTCTTCTTCCTTCGTCCTATGTTATTTCAGCGCCTCTGCTATTTACTTTTTCTTTCGCGTTTTCTTTCAAAGCTCCAGTGTAAGTGGTACGATCATCATTTTTGTCGACTGAATATACTAAATGCTCCTCTCAGTGATACAAACCTGAATTTTTCACCCAAATTCGACTTCAGTAAACTTTTCGAAAAATCCAAATTTTCTTCTGATCAATCAAACACTCAAATCCAAACTCTAATACCAATTGTTGGGATTATAAAACTCTTCTATCAACATCATAATAGAATATATTACTCCCTATGTTTTATATTATTTGTTGTTTAAGGTAAATGCACACATATTAAGAAATCACTAATTTCATATAATTTTTCTTTTTTATCTAAAACTATCATTAAGTAAAATCAACTCAACCAAAATAAAAACATAGTACAAAATATAAAGAGTCACTTACACCAAATACATTTATTTTTCTGCATAAAAAGTTAAAAACAATAATTATTTTGAAATAATTTTTTTTTCTTAAAACAACACTTAATTTGAAACCAAATGAATATATAATTAGGAAGTTCTTACTCTCCTCTCATGTTGTCACATCAGCATACATATTGTGGTCCCTTTATTTTTAAATACATAAGATTTCAATGAAGTTTTTTAAAAATACAATTAATCATAACTAAAGATAAATATAAATGTGATGGATAATATATAGATAATAAATTAATTACCGATGATCATCTTCTATCTCCCCTAAAATAACTTAAAATCTTCTCACGAAAATGATTTTTATTCTCTCTAAGAATGCAACATAATAAATATTTTAAAATTAATATGAAAAACAAACAACAACTTTTTTAGCTTATAATCTTAATTTTCACAGTTGAATTTTGAACAAAATAAAGATTCTAAGAACTTAAGTGGGAATTTTAAAATATTGGAACAAAAGAAAAGAAGCCCAAAACTAAAAGTATAAAACATCATAAATGGCTAAAATAGAAAATCAAATAGTAAGGAATATGGTTAGTAAAAAATCAAATATAAAAGTTTAATTCCACAAAAATAAAAATAAAATTTATAGATAAAATAAAATAAAATTACAATAAATAAACTAAAAATAAAACAATCATTCCACATATGTAAATTTATAATATTATATATAATTAGCAAAAAAAATTTCTCTTGTCCTGCTACCACGTCATCACATTTTTATGGTTTTTACAATTTTAAATGCCAATGAAGTATAAAATATGAGCCCACTAAAGGTCCACTACATAATATGATACATAGTAGTTGGTGTTTTATAATTAGTAAGACGTTAACACGTGACAAGGTATGAAAGTTAAGACGAGACAATCATTTTCCTCTACCAATAATGTAACAACTTTAAATATAAAAATTGTCCCTAAAATTTATGAGAAAATCGTTGCAAAATCTTCACTTTCTTTTTAACTATTCATTTTTTTGATAGAAGAACAAAAACCTTACAAAGAAAACTGAAAACCGAAAATAAACTATTACACATGAACGGAAATTCTAAAAAACTCTAACAAATAGAATTTTTATTTGATTGATAGAATTTCGAGTTGAGTTTTTCTAAAGTCGTTTTGTTGTATAGTTGATTTTTATTTTATTATACGTTGACTTATACTACAACAATTGACATATTTAATGGTACGAAAGTGTTTTTGTACAATATACATATTAAAACTGTTGATTTGTTTTTCATCCTTGTCGGCTTATTTTTGTATCTCGTTGATATGTTTTCTTAAGTATAATTAGGTCAATTTTTGTTGATTTGTTATTAGATTGACTTGTTTAACTACGATTTATAACATTAATTTGACCTTTATTTAGATCAAATTTATGTCATACAGACAATTTATATATATATATATATATATATTTTTTGTCGAAGTCGATATATTTGTACATTCAATTTATATGTTTTTGTTTGATTGTTTCCGTAGTCGATATGTATTTGCTATCGACTTAATATTAATGTTCGTTGATTTATATTTTTCATGTTGATCAAATTAAATTTGTATATGATTTATAAATATAAAATAATCAAATAAAATAATTTTAAATTACAAAAAAACAAAAGGAAAAACCATTCTTTAGACAATAAGAAAAGTAGTTTTCAAATTTCAGAAAAATATAGTGTATATTTCAAATTTGAAAATCTATTGTGTAGATTTTAAATTACATTCACAATAAAATGTAGTTTAGCAAAATTATCATTTTTAATATGCACAATTTTATCTAAAAAAACCTTAAATTTAACGGTGTTAAAAAAATTAACAGTTGACTAATTTAGAGTCTAATTCTGGTCGGTCAATCATAATTTAAAATTAAAATGGCGTATGCTAGAAAGTTTGAAATTAAAATGGCCTAATAAAAAGTTGGAGGTTTTTATGGCCTAAATTTGAAAGTTCGAGTTTTTTTCTGACATTTTTCTTAACAAAACGACGTCGTTTGTTATAATTTTAAAACAACGTCGTTTAGGGTTAACGAGAAACTAACGGACGTCCGTTAACTGAGATAACGTCATTTCTAATTTAGCTTAGTCAACAAAATAACGATATTAATTTGGCTTAGTCAAATATAGTTGGGGTTTAATTTGGCTTTCGTGATAGTTCAAAATTATTTTGATATTTTCGGATAACTTTACCGCAATTTTTCTATTTTATAAGTATCGCTCATATTTTAATATGAATAAATCAGAAATTACTTTATAACATATTCTCAACCTTCAGTTAATAATAAATCAGTATCTAAATTAGATAGGTAATTTCTTTTTGTTCATCATTATACTACAACATTAGTATTTTTTTCAAAAGTTGAATGAACCAATTAAATAGGTAATTTAATTAACTTGGTTGGAAAAAAAACTTAATTAATTTTAATATGAAAAGAAAATTATTTGGTTAGGAATAAAACAAAAAGATTATAGAGTAAAAGGAGTGCGCTTCCCTCCACATCAGTATCTGAACCAAACACAACTCATTCCCTCGTTTTCTTCCACCGTCTCTTTTTTTTCCCCTCTCCTCCTTCTCTCCCGCTTAATTTCGTTTTCTCCGATCTGCTCACATTCTCTTCCCTTAATCTCCTCAATTCACGACTCGGATCTGCCTTCCAGTACCTCTTAGGATCTCTGTTTTCCGGAGATCTGAATTTCTGTAGATTTCTTTTTTGCCGTTTCGTTTTGGGGTTTTCTGGGTGAATTATCGAGATTTGTTCCCATGTCGGAATCTCAGCAATATTCATCTTCTAAGCGGCAGCATCATCCTTCTATTTCTTCTATGAAGCCTCCGCTAGTTGCTCCCGGCGAGTATCACCGGTTTGACGCCGCGGATACTCGCGGAAGCGGAGCTCCTGATCAGGCTGCTGAAGCGATTGTTATTAAATCGTCTGTAAGTTTAGTGTTGGTTTCACGTTTGAATTGTTGTTTGTGATTTCTTCGTTATAATTCTCGTGTTTCTATTTTGAGGTTTGATTATGTTTATGGTGATACCGTATCCTGAAATTTGATCACAATTGCGCTTGTGGTCTACCTCCGGCGTTGTAATTTCGTCTTGAGTCCTTGATTGTGCTCGTTTGGAGTAGATGGGTTTAGCATTGCAAGTTATATCTAGTACTTTAGTTGCTGGACTAGGGTTTTTGGTTCTTCCAGTTCTTGCTATTTAGAGCTGATTTATGCATTGTGGTTTCTATTGAGTTAATTTACTTTCTGAGTTATGCTATGCTGGCCTTGAAATTTTATGATTTGCCTATGCTTTTAGTTTCGACGAAGTGACAGTATAATACTAATGGTATAAGGTTTTTTACTAATTCAGTGTTGGTATTCATGTGTTAATGCGTTTGTGTTCCTCTTTTATGTATTTAAGTGTACAATTCTGGTGCCTTTTTTTGGCAGCTGAAGCGTAAGGCAGATTTGGCAAACCAAATAGCTGATCCCAGTGAATTGAATACTGGTGTTCTCCAAACACCTGTATCAGGGAAAGGAGGAAAGGCCAAAAAGTCTTCTAGATCAGCGAAATCTAATAAATCTGGAATGCAAGCTTCTGGTTCTAATGCAGGTGAGTGTAGCCTGCTTTCTCTGTGTTTCCCTTCTATCTACACAGGCTCCTGTTAGTAGACAAGTGATAAGTATTTTCTTATGTGCTCATCTGAGCTCAACCTTCCTTATTCGTTTCATTTAGTTTTGAATAACAAGTATATGAAAGAGAGAATGGGTCATTTGCAATGTAGTGATAAGGATCTTTTGTGTTGGCAGGTTCTCCTGGAAATAATTTTGGACAGGCCAGTACGTGTCGATATGATAGCTCACTAGGTAATGACTTATTGCACAAACTAATCTTTGAAGAAAGTAATTTTTTGATAATAAGCTTATATTGTATTTGCTAATCTGCTTCAGGTCTTTTGACAAAGAAATTTATCAATTTGATTAAACAAGCAGAGGATGGTATTCTTGATCTAAATAAGGCAGCTGATACGTTAGAGGTGACATATTCAAACTCTTAGCTGCCCTCTTGAAATATTGCTTTCTGTCAAATCTCAACTGCATGTTCCTGTTGATGCAGGTACAAAAGCGACGGATATATGATATAACTAATGTGTTAGAAGGAATAGGTTTGATAGAGAAGACGCTCAAGAACAGGATTCAATGGAAGTAAGCATGTCATCCATCTATCAGATTGTGGATTCCTGTAAAATGATGAATCGTGTTGAGTAATCTTTCATCTGTCTTAGGGGACTCGACGTTTCAAAACCAGGAGAAACAATCGAATGCATAGCTAACCTACAGGTACAAAACATGCCTATGTATTCCTCTATTATCA
>OVBE01014811.1:0-11853 GCA_900406425.1 Iberis pinnata | reverse complement strand
TAATAATAATAATAATAATAATAATAGTAATAATAATAATAATAATAATAATAATAAAAATAATAATAATAATAATAATAATAGTAATAATAATAATAATATTATTATTAAAAAAGTAAAGGAATTCCTTGAAATACCATCACAAAAGTTCAAATTTCAAAAATATCACACTCCCAAAAATTTCGAAAGACCACACACTCAAATATTTCAAAAATAGCACAAACATAACAAATGAATTTTTAGGGTTTAAAATTTGAAATTTTGGGTTTGGGTTCACTAAATAGAGTTTAGGGTTTAGCTTTGAAGGGGTAGAGTTTGGTTATAGGGTTCTAGGATTTAAATTTGAAGATTTAAAGTTATTTCAAATTTTGTGATATTTTTAGAACAAAAACATTTTTGTAGTATTTTAGAATTTTTAGGAGTGTATGGTATTTTTGGAATAAACCTAGTTTTTTGTGATATTTTTGAGAATTCCCCTAAACGCTATACATAAACTTGTTAATTATTGAGAATTGCCGCCATCGATTCTCCACCACCCGAGCCTCCAGATCCGCCTGATTTGCTCGACGTTGCGTACTCTGTTTCTTCAGCCATGGTCACGTCTCCTCTGCGCTTCTCAGCTCCTCTACTCGCCATGTCAGGATGGGTCTCTATTGGGTCTAATCTAGTCAAGGAAAGTCTCGATCTACATTTAGATGCTTCAGATCTACTTCGATGGTGGTTGTTTCGAGATTTTAGATTTGGCTTGCTCAGTCCGAGTCTCGTGGTACTGGGGGCTCTCTCTCTCCTCCGGTGGTAACTTGCTCATCGTTCGACGAGTCTCGTGGTACTTGGGACTCTCTCTCCCCCGGTGGTTTGGGTAATCGGGACTCCTGTTTGTTTTGGCTGGAGCCCAGAAGTCGGGAAGATGAAGCCAACCCTCTTTATCAAAAGCATCAGTCGACTGTAACTGGCCAAAGGTCTGTGCTTTTTGCTTTGTGGGTTTTACTGATTGTTGTTTAGGATTTAGAAATTGGAGTGTTCTTAGATCATCATAATAATATCCACTTTTTTAATAGTCTTAATTGGCTCTGGTACGGTATTACTAAGGGTCGAAAAGTTTATGGATACAGATGGTTCTTCTATCTTTTCTCCGATCTACTGTTCAGGTAGTCTTTACCGACCCGGATGTAGGTTCATTTTATAAAGGCGTCTCTCTTTTACCGTTGTGTACGGTCTTTTCTTCAAAACCTTATTGTATGTTTAGTCCTATGTTACCGTCTTGTGCAGTTGATTCTCTTTTACCGTGTTGTGCGGTTGTCCCTTCTTTACCGTCTTGTGCGGTTGTCCTTTCTTTACCGTCTTGTATGGTCTCTTATCCGTTACCGCTTTGCGCGTTTATGAGATCATTAGCTCTGAAGATTGTCTTTACAGTGTATGTAGTAGGAGTTTGCATGCAATTGTTGCACTCGGAATTACAGCCTTTGACAAGACGTTCCAAGCTTGAGGTTACTATTGACGGTTTCAATGATCTCGTTAATGTGTTCATTGTTGTCAATAGGCTTAGTTTCCTTTCAATCCTAGATGATTTGAAATTTCGTTATTACAATTTGTACTGTCATTTTCTATTTTAAGATCTTTTGTATTCATTTCCAAAACTTTAATTTATAATGAAAGATGGGTTTGTATACTTCCACTATCAGTTTCGCCATGTAACGTAGAAGAAAAGATAAAAGAAATACAGAATCTTTCGGTTTTTTATTAGCAACTTAAATAAATAAAAAAGACATTAAGAGACAATCGACTAGTACAAATAGTATCGATTTAGTGTGACTGAAATCTTCAGCTGGATCAATTTCTCAGATAGTGAAATGGAGTAATCCAGGAGTAGCAATCTCTTTTGCACTAAAGTAGTCTGAGAACTCAGAACCAGAACAGTCTCTATACTTTGGAGGATTATCTTCTGAGAGAAGCTCTTTGATTGGTCCATATATTTGAGGATTCTCCTTCTTGAATGTGGAAAAGAAACATGGCACTGAGATTCGTGGTTCAGAAGATCTATGAGCAATCACTCTATGCTCTGCACTTATGAACTTTCCATTGCTTATCAGCTGCACACAAGAAAAACTCATAACATGCTTCTCTGCTAAACATAATTTTGGGACCTCTTATTTTTAATTTATATAAAAACACTAATAAAAGTTTATGTATTAGATTTCAATCGTAAAACTTATTCTGAAACCTTAAAATATGTGTATATATGAAAAATTTATATATCTAATTTTTCAATATTTTATAAAAAGACCCCTAAATCAATAGAACACGGGTCGGGACCCCGGAGCGGTCGCACTCCCCACCCTCCTCTATGAGCCGCTATTCCATAAGTAACATGGATCCAGAACCAGTCTTGAGGCCAAACATACCAAGCGCGAGCTTGCATCTCATTTTTATTTTCAAAATTTAGTTTAAGAACCGACCCATTTTAAAAATTTTAGTTTATGAATCGGCTCATTCATTTTAGATTGTAGCCTTTAAAATGTCAGGACCGGCTCTGCATGGACCCATTGAAATTCATAAAAACTTCTTATATATTAAACTATGAACTTTAAATTTATACAAAAAAAATCTAAATTTTTAAATGAGTCATTTAAATCTTCAATTATTGAATTTGATCATTTAAGTAAATTCTCTTGTGTTTCGGGTTCAAACTCTTTTAGTAAGGAAGATTATTTCTTAAATCGAAATATCTTAGATATCTACTAGACTTAATTCGGAGGGAGGATATACCAGCCATTATTTCGACCCGGCCATCCTCTTCCATACCAGATCGATGCTGTTGGCATTTTACGAAATCTGGAAATTAGTCAGTGAAGTTGGTGTATGATCTAGCATTAACAGTGCAAAACGATTAGACAAACAGATGGCCTGAGTTACCATCGACAGTGCCGCTGCGTGTTGCAGTGTGGAATTTATCAGCTCCTACGAAGTTGAAACACTATCTTTGGCAAGTCCTTTCCGGTGCAATTGCTGTAAATGAACAACTACAAAAATGTAAGTTATGAGCGGATGATCTTTGTGCTCGATGTGGGGCTGGCCGGGAGTCTATAAACCATGCTTTATTTACCTGCCCTCAAGCTTTGCAGAGTTGGGTACTAGCACAAATCCCCACTCCATCCGGGGTGTTTCCGTCAGAGCATCTTTTTCAAAATATACATTATATATTATCCGGAGCTTCAGAAAAATCGTCATTTACTGATGTTTTCCATGCGTTCCCTTGGATAATTTGGTATATCTGGAAAGCGATAAATGCAATGTGCTTTAAAAATTCTCTTTGGAAACCTCCAGATATCATCGAAATGGCTGTAAAGAAAGCAAAGGAATGGTTGTCTGTCAAGATAAATGTCGATTTAACTCGAGTGACTAGCAACATGGAGAGTAGGGAACTAACTGTTGCCCCGACGCCCATGTAAAACTATTGTAGTTTTGATAGATTCAGGAAGGCAGGGGATTCCATTAGCGGGATAGGCTGGTATATACCAAGCTCTTCAAGCGGTTCTCGCTTGGTAGGATGTGCAGGAATTCGATGTGGCATTTCGCCATTGCATACTGAATTGCTTGCTTTCATTTGGGTGCTTAAATGTCTCTTGAGTATGGGCAGACAATGCTCTCTTTTCATCACTGATTCGACTGACTTGCTCCACATACTTGACAATCCGCTCGAGTGGCCTACTTTTACAACAAAGATAGCAGAGGTTAACCAACTGAAGTTGCTTTCCACGCGCTTTGAAGTAATCCACCATCCCAGAAGCTGGAACAAAATGTGCCAATCTACTTGCAAGATCAAACCGAGAAAAATATGTTATCTTCCTATGTCGGCTCTACACCACCTAGTTGGTGGTCGGTTTCACATACTTTGTTTTCACTTTAATGTATTACTTTATTGTTGTAAAAAAAAAGATATCTACTGGACAGGAGAAATTAACCTGGAGAAGATCTCCAATGTTAATGACAAGAGCTCTAGGGACAGGAGGAACATCGACCCAAGTTTGGTCATGAAGAACTTGTAGCCCTCCGATGATTCCTTGAAGAACAATGGTGATAAACGAAAAATCGGAATGTTTGCTTAAGCCTATAGTAAGGTCAGGTTGAGGGCAAGGTGGGTAATACTGGCCAACAATCAATATAGACTTAGTGCAACCCATGTCCTTAAGGTGATTAGTGTTCAATCCCAAAGCTTCTGATAGAAGCTCAAAGATCATTTCACCTAACTTCATCAATTGGTCTGTATACTCCATCAAAATCTCCCTGCAACATAGAACTACATATTAAAAAAATCATCTCATAATTAAACAAACACTAATATACATAGAGATTAGAGAATCTTGAAGGTTTCCTCATGAAATTATGATATCCTCATGAATTTAGGATAGATATTGAAATACAATTTGATAGATTTAGATTTGTATTTGTGTTATCTTATTATATAAACCAGAATGTGTTTAACGTGGATGCGACACGTAAGAAAAATTATAATTTATGAGATCGTGACATGTGTTACTGTTCGTTAAGATTATGACATGTGTCAACATAGTATTTTGAAACTTTTTTATTGTTAGTTTATTTCTCTTTTTTAAATAATATAATAACAAAAAGAAATATTCATTGCTCTTCTAATTGGAAACTACATAATAACGAAAGAAAAATATTAATTTTATAAATTAATGTATATAAGATTAAAATAACAAAATTATATAACATAGAAGATATTACTAATATAAACTTGAAGAGCAAAAAGATATATGTACACTATTACGTTTGTTTAAACCTAGAAACCGCAACATTTGTTGATATTACTTTTAACGATTTTGTAAAAAGAAACTAGAGATCAAAATAACTAATACTAAATTTTGATTTTAGCATTGATTTAAATATATAATAACATAGGTTATCATATTTAAATATAAATAATTTACTTATACGCGCGTATCACGCGGGATCTAATCTTGTCTACATATAAGATAATATGTCTTAGTCTATACTTATTGGAAGAGTTTATTCTGATATATACTATTTTCCAAAAAAATATTTTTGAAAATTATGTGTAAATTTATTCATTACCAATTAATTTTGAACTAAAAGTTGATAGTCTGAGATACTACGCACCTCAAAACGGACGGTAAATCTTCGGATCTGGGAGGATCTGGAGCCGTATAACAAATAAAGCTATCTCTCCAGCCAGCGCCTGAAGTGGTGAAGAGATCAACGTTGCTATAGTGAAGAAAGCCACGAGAATGATCACGAGTATAGTACTGCTTCTTAACTTGTGGATCTTGCTCATTAAACTGACGAGTACCTTGGAGCATTCTCTCCATTACCTCCAAAGGAACACCATGATTTGTCACTTGAAAGAATCCCCATTTCTCGGCCGCTTCTCTGATCTTCTCCACCACATTCTTCCTATCTCCTCCCTTTAGATCAACCATAGGGATGGTGGCTTCACTTGGTGGTGTTTTCATACTTGCTTGAATATCTGATGGTGCATGAAACATAGCCGGAATCTCCTTGATTCCTGCATCAATGAGCCCTTTCACGCCTTCTTTCGTCTCGTCTAAAGCTTTTGCTTGAATACAACGATCTATAGACTCCATTGGATTTTGTTTTTCTTCTGAGTTTGCTTACCATTTTATATATGTCATTCCTATTTTGTTAATCTTGATACATAATTTGCATCTTTCGCTCCAGCTTCCTCTTTGGAAGCTAGTTTATATTTTAAACCAACCAATGATAATTTTCTTTTAAGAATAAATATTTATATTTAGATCCATCATGTGCAACCAAAATTGAATAGCTGTAAACACCTGTACTAACCATTTTAATAGTTACAACTTACAAGCTTTTAAAATATTTTAATAGTTACAACTTCAGGGACAGGAGGAACATCGCCCTCCGATGCTTCCATGGTGAAAACAAAAAATCGGCATGCTTGCTTAAGCCTATAGTAAAGTCAGGTTGAGGCAAGCAGGGCCGGTCCTGAGATTTAAAACTTTTTGCAAAGGCCGCAATCGACAATTAAAAAATAGGCCGAAGTTGTATACTTTTTTTTTTTTTAAACGGACTGTTTTCTTAACCAAAATTTTTAAACTAAAAAAAGGCCGCAAACTAATGCTTGCTCTGCTTGTACTCAAGAACGGCTCTGGAGGCAAGGCCGGCCCTAAAATATTTGGGACTTGAAACAAAATTGTAAAAATTTAAACCAATAATTTATCTATTTGTTTTTTGGGCCATAAACTTTTTTAAAAATAGACATATATATATATATATATATATATATATATATTGAATTTTATGTTTTGGGGACCTATTCAATATGAGAGCAGACTTGTAAAATATGAGCTTTAAGTTAATGTTTCATCCGGCTATTTCCCAGAACCGACCCTGAGTTGAGGAGAAGGTGTCCTTAAGGTGATTTGTGTTTAAATCCCAAAGCTTTTGATAGTAGCTCAAAGATCAATTCACCTAATGATGCAACTCATGTTACGTTTCATTTTGATTTTGGTTTTGGTTTTTATTTTTTTCATCTGGTTTTCTTTATTTCTTTTATTTTAACGATTGCACGGATCTATATGAATCTTGATAGCAAGATTCTAGGCTCTGAATTTTTCTTTATTATTGTCGATTAGGTTTTAGAGGTTTCACTATATATGGAGTTCTCTAGGATTGTTAGAGACTCGCGATTTTAACATTAATAATATTTAGGGTTTTTGAAACTCTTTCTTTCGGATAGAATTTTGTGTTTTCAACGCGTTAAAGATTTGCTTAAGTTTTCTTGAAAATTCTTAGACTAAACAAGAATCTTAGCACACAAGTAGCTCACGTTACATCAGTTGGTATCAGATTTCAGGCTGTTTTGATTATTTATCAAAGCGCATTCTGATGGTTCCCCGGAGAAACAACTCTGATGATCATCATGACGAGCTTCGTCATACTATGGAAGTTTTCACTGGTGGTCTACAAGAGGCTCTTCAAGCAACAGTTGAAAACACACTCCAAACCGTTCTTACAGAAGAACGTAATCCGCGACATAGTCGTAGACGTCAACATCAACCTTTACCCGATCTCGATTTAGACATTGAAGACAACCCCAACAATATATTCGTTGATCAAGATCTCAATGAGAAGCAAGATCAAGATCCACAAGGTCATCGACATGTTTCTCATCAAGGTGATAATAATCGATGATAGTCAGGATTTCGACTTGATATTCCTGAATTCTCCGGTTCTTTGAACCCTGAGGACTTTGTTGATTGGATCAACAAGCTTGACGAATTACTAGATTCCAAACAAGTCCCGGATGCTATGCGCGTTCCTCTCGTGGCTACACGTTTCAAGGGAGGAGCTATGGCATGGTGGCAACAACTCAAAGAAACGCGACATCATCAAGGTAAACGTAAGATCGAGTCTTGGGAACCTATGAAGAAACACATGCAGAAAAGTTTTCTACCCTATAACTACGAATGTACTATGTATACTAAGTTTCACAATCTCCGTCAATTCGGAGATCAACCTGCAGGTGCTAATACGGATACAAATTTCACTCGTACACCTAGTCCTAGACTGGCATTAACAGAAAAATTGCATCTTCCCGTGTGGCTTGTACCGGTGCCCTTTGATGTTTCACATGTGGTGAACCGGGTCATAGACAAACGGCATGTCCCACATTAAACCGTCGTGGCCTTTTAGCACAAGATATCGAAGAGGATCCGGTTTATGATGAAAGTGAGAGTGAAAAACATGAACCATCTCGGGTAGAATAAATCAGTGGAGACTCGGGCCATGCCTTAGTTATTGGCCGCAATTGCTTAGCTCCTCGTGTTAATGATGATTCTTGGTTGCATACAACTTTATTTTGCTCCACTGCACGATCAAAGGTAGAGTTTGTAAATTCATCATTGATTCGGGTAGTTGTGCGAATGTTTCACACGACGCTGTGCACAAGCTCAAGATAGTGACCGAACCTCATTCTCTCCCATATAAACTTGTGTGGTTAAACACTGGTACAAAGGTTTTGGTATCTCATCAATCTACGATTTCTTTCTCCGTCGGCTCATACAAATACTTCGTTCTTTGTGATGTTTTTCTGATGGATGATTGCCACCTACTCTTAGGGTGTCTTTGTCGGTTTGACTATGATATTCAACATCGTATTGATCTTCTACCCAACGCTTCACTGCCTAACCGTCCACATTATCGCATGAGTCCACAAGAACATGATGAGTTGCAACGTCAAGTAGAAGAATTGTTGGCAAAGGGTCTAATTCGCGAAAGCCTCAGTCCCATTGTAGTTCTTGTATTGCTAATACCCAAGAAAAATGGCTCATGAAGGATGTGTGTCGATGTCGCGCCATCAATAAGATCACGGTCTGATATTGTTTTCCCATTCCTCGCCTCGACGACCTTTTGGATCAGATCGGAAAAGCATCCATCTTCTCAAGACTTGATCTTAAGAGAGGATATCATCAAATTCGCATTCATCCAGGAGATGAGTGGAAAACTGCTTTTAAAACACGAGAGGATCTTTTTGAATGGTTATAATGTCTTTTGGATTATCCAACGCACCAAGTACGTTCATGCGCGTGATAATCAGGCGTTACGTCCTTTCATCGGAAAATTCGTTTTTGTATACTTTGTCGACATTCTCATCTTTAGCCTTGAATTGGTAACTCACGCTACACATCTACGCGATGTTTTCTTGGTTCTATGCAAGGAGAAGCTTTTCGAGGCTAAGCATAAATGCATCTTTGGCACTTCTCAAGTACTTTTCTTGGGCAATGTTGTCTCTGATCGTGGTTTAGAGGTTGATCCAGGAATAGTTTAAGCTATTAAAAGTTGGGCGATTCCTACGTCAATTAGTGATGTACGAAGCTTTCACGGCTTGGCATCATTCTACCGACGTTTTGTGGCAACTTTAGCTCTATTTCGGCTCCATTAACCGATTGTTTGTAGGAGAAAATCTTCCTGTGGACTCTAGAAGTGAACACTTCTTTTCTTGCACTCAAAGACAAGCTAGTTTTTGTGCAAATTTTGGCTTTACCTGATTTTTCACAAGTCTTTGAGCTAAATTGCGATGCATACAAGCTGGGGATTGGTGTTGTACTTAGTCAACAAGGACGCCCCGTTGCTTTCTTTAGCGAAAAGATAAGTGGGTCACATCTCCGTTACAGCAACTAAGATGTGGAGTTTTATGCCATAGTTCAAGCTATCATGCATTAGAGACATTACCTCTTTTATCAAGAGTTTATACTCTTCACCGACCATGCCGCTTTGAAGCATTTAAATGTCCAAGACAAGATCTCTTCACGCCATGCCTCATGGATCGCCTATCTGCAGCAATTTACGTTCATGATTAAACACTTATCGAGCAAGACAAACAAAGTAGATGATGTGCTTAGCCATCATCATTCATTATTAGCTACTTTGAGCGTATCGATGACGGGTTTTGCGACTCTACCTGAACTTTATCCTTCAAATGCTTTCTTTGGTCCAATTTGGCATGACGTGAAAAACGGTAAACATTAGGCCTATGTTTTGCATGAGTATTTCTTATTTTTTCATAGTTGTTTCTGCATACCCGAGTGTAGTTTAAGACTGCACATTAATGAGGGACACATAGGAAGGGACCGTATATTAAAATTAGTCATTGATTCGTATTTTTTTGCCCTCTCTTTGTCGCGATATCGCACGTTTTATCAAACATTGTGTGGTGTGTCAACGTTCTAAAGGTCATGCTTCGGATAGCGGTCTTTATCTTCCATTGCCTATCCCCACTCAGCCTTGGAAAGATATCAGTATGGACTTCGGTCTTGGTCTTCCTCGTACTCAACGGGGCCATGACTTTATCTACATGGTGGTGGACCGTTTCTCCTAAATGGTTCACTTTATCCCAAAAATTTCAGTTCGGTTCGATTTTTGTTTTTTAATTCGGTTAATTTTTGCTTATTTTTTCGGTTTTTTCGGTTTTTTTCGGGTTTTTTCGGTTATTTTTACATATTTTGGTTCGGTTTTTCTAGTTTTTTTTTGTTTTTTCGGTTATCGGTTCGGTTCAGTTCGGTTACCCAAATTTTTTTTGTGCCGATCGGTTTACAAAAAATATTTCGGTTCGATTCGGTTCGGTTCGGAAATTTTCGGTTCGGTTCGATTCAGAAATTTCGGTTCGATTTTTATTCCCAGCCCTAGATATAACCAAGTATACCTAGTGTAATGATCTACAAAAATCACGTAATACATGAAACCATAAATCGAATAAACCGGAGAAGTCCAGACATCAGAATAACCAATATGAAGAGGATGAGATGATGTAATAGTAGATTGAGCAAGATTTGTTTATGCATTTTATGAGAAGAGAAAGAAAGACATGGATCATCATTAAAACGTTTAGAAGAAAGTGGTAAAGCAAAATGAGAAATAATATGTCTTAAAATAGTAGTAGTGGGGTGGCCTAAACGAGAGTGCTAATCAACAAAACTAGTTCTTATAGATGAAGAAAAAGCAAGTGACGATGGTTTCGAGAAATTCCATCCATAGGTTTGCCTTCCAACCTAGGGTTGGACATAATATCTGAAATCTGAACCTGGACTCGAAATCGATCCGAAAAATCGGGTTCGAATTGAGTAAAATATCCAAATGGATATTATATTTATTTGCTTCGGATAAACGAACCCGATCGGATATATATGAACGAATTTCGGATATCTGAAATAATCGAACCCAATAACCTTAATAGATTCCTAATTTTCTAATACTCATGAAGAAGTAGAAGGTTAAGTAAAGCCATTAATCATTATGTATGGTAATCATTATGTATAGCACTTCTCTTCATATAAAGTCATGTTATTTAGCTTAACTGATCATTGTTTTATTTGATTGCAGGGGACTTACATCTCTTACTGATAGAGAAGTATGTTTTTATGATATTCTGCAACAGTTCTACAAACATTAATCATGTCATTGATTGGCTTGTAAAGCAATCAAAGTCAAAGAACTAAGAACGTATAGTATTATTATCTCTTAGTCTTGTTGATCTTCTTAGTCTTCCCATGTTGTCTGGTTGATGATGATGGCCGAAGACAATTTTTTCTAGTCAGATTTTGTTTTTGTATTTCAGATATTTTGGATAATGTTTTTTTTTTTTTTACATTTTGGATAGTGATTTTTTTTTCCTTTTTCATTTCAGATATTTTAGTGAACTATTAATTCGGGTTGTTTCGAATTATTTATATCCGATTTCAGCCTAAAAATCCGAAACCGAACTAAAAATCCGAAATACCCGAAAATCTGATCATGAATCCGAGGATAACCAAACCGAATCTAACATGAAGTCCTAAAATACCCGAAAAGATTCTATATTCAAAAATCCGAAAATCCGAACCCGATCGAATGCGGATATCCGAACGCCCAGAACTATTCCAACCGGAGGGTTTCCGTTGCTAAATCTCTCACCTGAATGTATGTAGGTGAAAACGTTACTTCAACATTATTTTCTGAACACAATTGGAAGACAGAAATCAAATTTTTATGTAAAGATGGAAAACATAAAACTTTGTTAAGAAAAATTGTTAAAAGTGTTGATTAGCAGATTAATTGGTTTGTGGTTGATGTTGATGTTGTTTTTGTGTTACCAGTTGGATTGGAATCGATGTTGTTGCAAAAGTAATATATATATAATTGACTAAAATACAAAGTAGAAGAAGCAAAAGGGGAAAAGAGAGAAAGTGATTGGTAGAGACAAGAAAAGAGAAACTTAAAAAGATAGTCCCAAGTAGTTTGAGTTTGGGTTTGGTGGCTCAGATAGTGAAATGGAGTAACCTACGTGTAGCA
>OVBE01014810.1:0-11854 GCA_900406425.1 Iberis pinnata | reverse complement strand
GAATATGTTATAAAATATATGTTCAATTGTATGGAATTGCTAATATTTGTTTTTTTTTATTTCATATAGCACTTGGGACTTTATAAAGTGGATACATACATTTATTAATATGCCCACAAACAGTATTCATTCAATCCGATTTCAATACCACCCACTCGTAGTGGTAATACAAAGATTATAACCACGAGGAAAACTTAGCCTTAACTATGTTTCCGAGGTCAGAATAACTCATCCCTCTTTAGGTTTCCGAGTTTGGAATAACTCAGCCATTATTACGTTACCAAGGTCAGAATAACTATGACCTTTCAATATTTGAAATCTGTAATATCACATCATAGTTGCGTAAGAAAACATCGTAGCCGCGTCTACCCGCGGTAACTTTATTTTAATCCATTTAGAGTTTAGGGTTTATTGTTCATTGTTTATTGTGAGTTAAAGACTCTTACTTAATCTCCACCATTAGATTAAAAAGATCAACAACTAATAATTAAACAAAAAGTAATCCTTCCCATTGTGGACTTACCAATAAGAAATTTGTAGTATTTAAATGTACTTTTAGAGTTATATGATTTGAAAATTGGTTAATTTGGTTTAGAATTAAAAACTTTTAGACTTAAAAATTGATTTATAAAACATAGTTTTATCTTGGAATTTTTTAATACATTTTTTCTTATAGAACACTAACCCTTACAATTTTATATTCAAAGTTCTTAGGGTCTAGGATGATTTATTATTAGGATACATCGTTTTTAGGGTTTAAGACTTTGTAGAACATAATCTATATATTCATATACTCTGACATAATCTTATAGAACACTAACCCTTAAAAAATTTAGGACTGAGGATGGGACGGAATAAAGGATCAGACATCTCCTCCATTTTTTCAAAAAAAATTTGGACTGAGGTAGCGAATGGATGAGGCGGAATGAAAGGCTAGATACATCTCCCCCATTTTTTAGAAACAATTTGTACTGAGGTAACTGAAGGCTGAGGCGGAATGAAGGGCAAAATACATCTCCCCCATTTTTCTAGAAACATTTTGGACTGAGGTGGCGGAGGACTGAGGCAAAATGAACAGCCAAATACATCTTCCCCATTCTTCTAGAAAAATTTTGGACTGAGGTGGCGGAGGGCTGAGGCGGAATGAAGGTCCAGATACATCTCCCCCATTCTTTTTGAAGAATTTATGACTGAGGTAGCAGAAGGCTGGGGCGGAATGAAGGATCAGACATCTCACCCATTTTTTGAAAAAAATTGGACTGAGGTAGTGAATGGATGAGGAGGAATGAAAGGCCAGATACATCTCCCCCCATTTTTTAGAAAAAAATTTGTACTAAGGTAGCGGAGGGCTGAGGCAGAATGACGGGCCAAATACATATCCCCCATTTTTCTAGAAAATTTTTGGAGTGAGGTGGCGGAGGACTGAGGCGGAATGAAGGGCCAAGTACATCTCCACCATTTTCTAGAAAAATTTTGGATTGAGGTGGCGGAGGACTGAGGCAGAATGAAGGGCCAAATACATCTTCCCCATTTTTCTAGAAAAATTTTGGACTGAGGTGGCGGAGGGCTGCGGCGGAATGAAGGTCCAGATACATCTCCCCCATTCTTTGAGAAGAATTTATGACTGAGGTAGCACAAGGCTGGGGAGGAATGAATGATCAGACATCTCCCCCATTTTTTGAAAAAAATTGGACTGAGGTAGTGAATGGATGAGGCGGAATGAAAGGCCATATACACCTCCCCCATTTTTTAGAAAAAAATTTGTACTGAGGTAGCAGAGGGATGAGGCGGAATGAAGGGCCAAATATATCTCCCCCATTTTTCTAGAAAATTCTTGGAGTGAGGTGGTGGAGGGCTGAGGCGGAATGAAAGTCCAGATACATCTCCCCCATTCTTTGAGAAGAATTTATGACTGAGGTAGCAGAAGGCTGGGGCGGGATGAAGGGTCAGATAAATCTCCCCCCATTTTAATTATTTTTCAGAGCTGAACTCAAAAAACAAGATGCCTACGTACCCCTAGTGCGGGGATCAAGCCCGACCGTAGTTCGCTGTCGAAAGTTACAATTAAGTTTTACTGAAATAGCAATAAAAATTTTTTCAATTGTGGAATTCCTTGACGTGCTAAGCGTTCCATGGGTGTTTAGGCTGCTTCTCTATACCCTTGATAGGTGTAGAATTTAAATCCTAAAACATTACTTTAAAGAACAATTAAATGTAGCAAAGTATAGGGTATCGAATCCACAGAGACCAAAATTACACGTTTCAGTTTTAGTTGCAAATCAAGCTACATCAATAATAATTAAGGTTGTTTGTAGCGAATCAAAACGATAAGTAGAAAACGGTTTAAAACTATAAAGTCAAAGTTTCAGGCATCAGGGAAACCCCATGTAATCAGGATTGAAAGTCAATTTATCATTCAGGGATTTTCTTTGAAAATAGTTCTCAACATGAAAGACAATTATGGAATAATCTCCTTTCAAAGTACTTAACCCTATGCTCAAATTATCAGAGCCAAACTCTCGCCTTCTTTTAAATAATAGAACATGCAATACAGTTCAAATTTAATTGTTCATAAGCAATAAAGACAATACTCTCGCAAGAAAAATCACTTATCCATCTAGACTAGATCCAACTTCTAAACCAAATCTCTTTGTGCTTATCAGTCTAATATCAACGAACTAGTTAGCTACTCTAATTCATGCATTAATAACAAGTCTAGACTAAGAATCTAACAATTATTATCGCATTATGACAAATCTAACAATCAAACCATGATTTCCCTGGGAAACCCTAAAATCTAACTATGGAAGTACTCATATATTGCAAAGCATACAAAATTCAATATCCATGAAGAACACATAATTAAAATAGAATAGATATATAATAGGGTTCAGAAATCTTCTCCGAATACAGGTTGAATCTCCTCTCTCTTAGTAATTCTCTCAAAATCTAAAATAAAGCTTTTTTAAAAAAAAAACCTAAATCATAATGTATTTATAAGCTAAAAAAGTAAAATAATAAAAATAGGAAAACTTGGATAAGCTTGAGGACTTGATTGCAAATTAGGAAAACTTCTTCTTCTTCTTGGGAGAAGTCCCCGATCTAGCACATGGTTGCCCGATCAGGCAACTCATATTTCTGCACGGCTCTTCTCTTCTTGCCCTATCGATCTTGGTCTTCTGATTTTTCCAGGGACAAATGCCCAATTTGGCACATGTTCTGCCCGATCATGCATTACTTCTTTATTATGCTCATTCTTCTGAAACTCCTGAAATCTTCTGAAATGCATCGTTTTGCTCCGACTCGACCCGAACACTTAGAATCCTGAAAATCTACCAAATGTGCAATGAAAACACTTGAAATAATGTAGAATAATAGACATCAACCCCTCTTGCGCATTTTTTAGGTCTTCTTCTATATGCGCAAAAACAAAGGCGCTATCTGTGACTACCACTCAGGATATGACTTTTTTGAATTGGTCAATGAATTGCCTCAGAGGTTCGTTAGACCCATGGGCCATGCTCCACATGTCTGCATCGAATATATTTCTTTCAATGTAGATTGATTAATGTTTGAGGAACATTAGACTCATTTGGTTAAAACTATGAATCGAGCCATCAGGCAGTCTAGAGAACCACCTGAGTGCTGATCTTTGGAGATGTTCGCCGAAGAGTTGGCAGTAGCCTGCGTCTCTCTCATGCTCGTTGAATTGTGCTCGACCAACCATTATGCAGAAGACTGTTAAGTACGTGATGGGGTCTGTTTTTCCTTCATAAAAAGGGATCTTGATTTTCCCAGGGTCATCACTTTGGTTTTTTATATGTAAGGCATACAGACTTTGCAACTTCTATTCCATAAGTTGGTCTAGTTCAAGTGCCGAGGTTGTTGCTTGGTGGACTTTAGAGTTCATTCGGCGAATAGCTTGTTTGGGATAGTTTTTCATATCTTGGATCTCTTCACCTGAGGGTGGAGATTGATTGATCGGCCAGTGTGAGTACTGATAGTAGTCCTCGTATTCCTCAAAGTCAGCCGAGTCGGTCTGTCGGGCGTTGATTTTGAGATTCATGACATGTTCAGTCTGGTTTAATGGATCTGCATCCACATGGGGCTGATTTACTATCTGAGGTAGTTTTTCGGCCTAGGGATCATTGTTAGGTTGAACATCCATAGCGTATGAGTGTTGCACCTCAAATGTGGTTAACTTGGCCGTCAGAGTGTATGATAGTCTCCTGGAGTGTTTTTCGGTGGTAGGGTATCGTCGCGCTGGACAGAGCGATCTTTGGAGGGTTGAGATCGCTCGGTCGAGGCGCTGAGTGATCGCCTTGTTTTTATTTGCAGATTCTTTCGCCATTTTGTCAAGTCGATCGAGAGGGGATTGGTTCAAGGCGTCTTGCTTTTTGAGCCTCTCGAAAATGAATTCCATGGTTTAGCGGAGAGTTTGGATCGTGCTGGGGCATTCCACCAGCTGAGGTTGCTGTTTTTCGAGTATGAACGTCATGAATCTGGTTGTGATGCTCCTTTTCGTAAGAAAATCTAAAACCCCCTCTCTCTAGCGCCAATTTTTGGATGTCAAAAGCCAAAAACGAATTTATAAGATATTTAAATGAAGAATTAGATAGAATTTCGTATACATAAGAACAATCGCAACACAATTTAATGAGAAAATAGAAATTTATTGATTTATGAATTGTTTTCAGTCAAGAACAGTGTACAAACTCTCAGTAAAAAGTTAAAAACAATCCCATTGTTTTCACATCTCTCTCTATTTATATTGCTCATTTTCCCAAAATTCCTGATGGTCTTCCGGATTCTCAAGTAGCAGCTCTGAAATTCCCACTACGTTCTGGATACTTCGGTCAGTTCCAATATTCTCGGTGCGTCCGGATACCTCGGTCAATTCTGATATTCCCGCTGCGTCCAGATAACTCAATCAGTTCTGATATTCTCGCTTAGCTCGAACTTCCACGACTTACTACCTCAGCATATTCCCTAGGAATTTCGGAGTAGTTTCAACTTGAGTTCAAGTCCACCTACATCTCAGTGAATAATGAGTACTCAGGTGTTCTCTACTCTTCCTCAGGTAGAACATGCGTTTTGTACTCTTCCTCAGGTGGAATATCTTCTCGATGATCCCTCTTGGGGTCATTGTGTATTGAGCACGTCGTAACTTCATAAATAAGATGAAATCTTGCTGAGGGGGTTTTGACACCAACACTTGGATAAGCGCATACAATTCCTTGTCGTAGGTGGGAGAATGCAGCGTAGATCCACCTAGCTTCTTAGTCAAATACGCCACGGGCTTCTTGTTTTGAGTCAAGACTGCACCTATACCTACACAAGAAGCATCACATTCAATCTCAAAAGTTTTTCATGAAGTCGGGTAAATAGAGTAAAGGAGAATTGATAAGCTTCTCTTTCAAGGCTTGGAAAGACTTTTCTTCTTGACCTTATGGTCCATCTATATTTTTGTCTCCCTCGATATCAAGATGAAGATTCTCTTCAGAAGCTTGTTTTATCCTTGTAGTCCCAAGTTCCACTTATTCATATTGTGGATTTACTCAAAGACATCTAAGAGGATTCTGAAGTTCGTGGGATGATCTGAGGGTGGATGAGATATATATGTGAGATTGTACTAATTCTTCTCATCATATACCTCTTGAATTCCACGAATTTCATATCTTTTAGATTCTATAACCTTCATTGATTATGATACATAGCACATGTACCGGTTTTAAGTTGTTGAGTAGCCAATGACATAGCTTATGAAGTCATAATATCTTGAAAAGGGCACATCACTAAGCCAAATATAGCATAACAATTAAGATCAGACATATATCTTTTTATGAATAACGAATTAGAATTCAATGTAGGCATAAATAAGCTTTTGATTCCTTTTCAAATAATTTAATTACCTATGTCTTTATAGATGCTAAAACCCACAATGAATTTTTATCAAGTTTATCTCAATGAGGAATTCATTGTTCTTGTCAAAATTAGGAAAAAGACGCTACACAAACTCATATAGAAAGATAGAAAATAGATTTTATTGATCTCAAATATGTGAATACAAAACAGCTACTTGATTTCAAAATCTTAGTTCATAAAGTAGTTCTAATCTCCTCAAGAAGAATCGATGCTATTTCATTATCTATCTTCTTGCTTTTATATCTCTCTTCGTCCAGTCTGGGCTGTTCCGATTTTCTTGGATTATTGGGCCTACAATGTTAGCGTCTCCCTCCTATCTCAGAACCACCATGACTTAGTCTTCGCTTGCTCAGCTCGTGCTCACCTTCTCCCCTGATCGTCTACGACTTTGGTGTTCAGCCGCTCACTCTTCACGCCTAGGTAGAGATCTACTTAGTAAATCCTTCTGCGCCTTAATGCATGCTTAGCCATCATCTAGAAAGTGACACTAGGTAAGGAAAAAATCCTACAAAGGGGGTTTTGACACCAACAGATTAGCCCCCAGGTCTCCCTATGAGCTTAGCGAGTTGGGTGACCTTCCAAGATTGATTGGTGAAAATTCAGTTTGGATTGTTTGTTTCAAGATGATCTCCATTTTCAATTCCCATTTAGATATGCACGCATTCATATATGGTTATCACATGTATTTTAATTTTTTGTGTTGAACCGGATAATCTCACTTTTCCAAGGATTTAGCGTTTGTTAGATCGATTTGTTTTGATTTCGGTTGAGGAAATCCCAACAGTTCAGTGGTTATTCTTCTTATCATGCGGCGTGTGCTTCAATTTCGAAATTCAAAAGTTTCATCATTATTACTACAAAAGGTGGCTTCACACTCTTTGAGGAAGTTACTGCTGCTTTCCTCACTCTCCTCAAGTGCTTGGAACCGTCTCCCCACTATGCATTCAACCGCCAACTCCTTCTCTCTCTCTTTACGCAACCTAAGTTATTGTTATCCCATATCTCATCTCTCTTAATTTTTGCTAGGGTTTACTGGACCCTTTCAATATGTTCTCTTCTTCTTTGATTTTGCTCTAACTATCTTTGAATTTTCTTTTCCTTTCCACTTTTCTTCCTTTAATTTCTCTTCCATCTCGGTTCTCCTGTAATGTCAAAACAACTAGCACTTCATTCCCATAGCAGAAGCTCGTCCTCGCATCATGTGGCCAGTACGACCGTCATAGCCCCCATCGTTTCTGGTGCGAGGTCCAGAGCGGTTGCGAGTCCGCAAATCATGACTTTCTCCTTTTCTCACTAATATCCTACGTTTGTGATAAACGCTTTGGGAACAATTTGATCTCCCTTCTGATGTCAGGTTCTTAATCCCTAATCCTGGTCAGTTTACAAACAATCCCCCAGCCGGATTTGTCACGGTCTATGAGATTTCAAGACATGTAGGTTGCGTTTTCCCGTTCCTAAGTTGCTGGTTCGATACTTGCGTTGCCGAGAGATGGCTTTGAGCCAGTTGATGCCTAAAGGAGTCCGAAATGCAATTTTTCTTATGGTCCAAGCGAGGGAGGACGACTTTGAACTAGGTTGTGACTTGCTTGAGGCTGCCACATATGCAAAAACGGGTCCGAAGGGTGGCCTCTGGTACCTAGCCAACAAACCCAATCAAGGGTTCTTAGAAATTAATCATCTCTCTTTCGGGACTACGAGTCCCAGCGATCTACAATCTTTGTGGACTAGGGAGATTGATGTGAATCCCCTCTTTTTCTTTCTTAAACCTAACTCATGTGTTTCCTTGCTTATTTGTTGAGTTGATGTTTTCTGGTTGTTTCCGATCTTCTTTCTTTGTGTTAGTTGATTTTTGGGCACTATTGGTTGACTGATCTTCCTATTCTCTCTTATTTGGATGTTTGTCAGTTCCTCATTTGGCTCAGGTTGAGGATCCTTCTGCTGAGTATCTAAAAAATTGGAACTTTCTCGGGAGCAATCGGCTGAACAACTAGAACACCTTCGACGGGGAAAGAGTATCGCGTAACTAACTGTCGTTGGAAACTCTATTTGAATCATCCACAAGTAAGTACTTTGTTTTGAGTTTTCTCCTGGTATGTTAGAGTTGTGAAACGTTTGATGTGTGGTTTTGCTGCAAGTGCTTTTTCTCAGTGTTTGTCTGTCACTATGAAGAACCCCATCCCATACCGTGAAGCTCACAAACTGAAAAGTTCTGAGGGGACTCCCAGCTCAGCGGGACTCAGTGCTGCTCAGGAAGCGAAGACTCCCAAGTGTCAAGTTCCCATGGAAGTGGACCCTATTGAGGTCTCTGACTCATCTCGTGGTGATCATCGACGGGAGAAGGCTGTAAGCTCTAGTAAGAAATCTTCTTGTCTTCCTCCAATTTGGCGCAGCAGTCGCCACCTTGAGGCTCCCTTGGAGAAGAGGGCTCGCACTCAGGAGCCATCCCCAGTTGGTGTTCATGATCATGTTTGATTCGCTTTCAGCTTCTCCGCGCTCAACCTCTCCACGTCCTTCTTCCTCAGATCTTCCAACTTGGCTACCTCAGCCCTCAACCTACCGTTTTCATCTGTAAGCATCTCCACCCGCCTCACCGCATTTTTCAGCTCGACAATAGCTTTATCAGCCCTCGCAGTTGCGTCCTCAACCAGTTCGATCCCGGAGTTCTTCTTTGCTCTCCTCAGCTCGTCATCTAAAACCCCTACCAATCGATTAGCCAAAGCTGCAGTGTCGAAAAAGGAATCACACATCAATAAAGATGTGAGCCGATTTCAAAATCGACAAAACAGAAAGTAGATTGAAATGCGCATTACAACAGCCATACCTCAGCATGGGAGCGAGCCCAGTCAGCATATTCCTTCTCGACATAGAGCGACATGTGATCATAGACCTTGGGATAACCTAAGCGGAGCTTAGACATGAGCTCCGCGCAGAGGTCCCCCTCTTCCACCATGGGAGATTGGTTGGGCCAGGAAAAGCTGAACGCGATCCCACCATGGTCATGAACGCCAACTGGGGACATCTCCTGCGTGCGACTCGAGTTGGCGAGAGCTACGTCAGATGGGTGGAAGGTGAAATGATTTCTTACTGGGATCCCCTTGAGAGCTTTTCAACCTACAATCTTCGCGATACGGTACGAGATTCTACATTGAGACAGATGGACACTGAGACGGAACACCTGCAGCAAAACCACGTGTCAGATACCATGTGACTCAAATAGAACAAAATGAAACCCAAGTAGGATAATTACTTGAGGACATTTCTGATAGCGGCTCCAGCGAGAGCCAATTGCGAGACACTCTCTCCCCATCAAACGTATTCCAATTGTTCAGTCGATTCTTCCCAAGGAGCTTCCAATTCTTCAAGAATTTAGCAGATGGATCCTTGACCTGGGTTAGATGCGGGGCTGACAAATACCAAAATAAGAGAGAAAAAGGAACAAGATCAGCCAAAAATGCCCAAAAATCAATCAACACGAAAAGAATAAACACATCCAAAAAACGCAAATTTGTCAAACAAGGAAAAGGACGTAAGACTCGATTTCAAGGAAGAGGAAGAAGGGATCCACACCAATATACCTGGTCCACCAAGATTGTAAATCACTGGGACTCGTAGTCCCATAAGAAACATGGTTGATTTCAAGAAAAAAATAAAATTGTTCCCAATCAGTTTCGTCCTTGGGGGCTTGGCCGGTCGCAAACCCCGGATTTGGTTTGTTGGCTAGGTACCAGAGGCCACCCTTTATGCCCCTTTTGACATACATAGCAACCTCGAGCATGTATCAGTTCAGTTTGAAGCCGCTCTCTCTCGCCAGAATCATCAGGAATATCGCATGTCGGACCCCTTTGTGCATCAACTGGCTCAGAGCCATACCCCGACGACGCAGGTACCACACTAACAACTCAGGAACATGGAGACACAGCCCGCATGTTTTGAAAAAGATTTCATAAACAGTAACAAACCCCAACAAGTGAATTGTCCAGAAAGTGGCCCGGATCGGGAATTAAAATCCTGACAACAGGTGACAGATCAAACTGCTCCCAAAGCTTTCTCACGGATGGAAGGGACGAGCGAGAAGAAGAAAAAGCCATCATATGAGGAGCCTCGGACGCCCTAGACTTCGCGCCGGAAGCAATGGGAGTTCCAACACTCAGACTTGCCGCAGGGTGCGACGATGAGCCACTACTCCCAGAACGAAGCGCCAGCTGTCTCGATGATGTATTGTGTTTTTAACCAGTTTAGGCATTGATTTAGTTCTCATAGTAGTTAGTTTCACTTTTATTTAGACTAGTTTAGGTTCCATTTTGCATTCTATTGCATATTTCAGGTGCCCTAAAGGTGTACAGAGCTTAATTAAAATCAAACCAATGAGAAAAGAGTCAAAAAGAAGCAAAGAAGAGCTTTGGAAAAAAGTACCGGACAGGGTGTGCCGGTCGCTTTGGCCGATATCATTACCGAGCAAACCAACCGGTACACATGGCCCGATACACCTGTATCGACCATTGTGTACTGGTTGTGTCCGGACGATATCGATTGTGAACAAAACGTATCGGGCATGTGTGGCCGGTACACATGGCCCGATACACACATGCCGGCCAGTGTTTACCAGTTTTGTCCGACCGATACTCATACCGGCCAGTGTGTACAGGCAAACCGGCCGATATCAACCCCAAAAAGACAAAAATAAATTATTTAAGGCTTTTGTAAACCTAATCCTTTTTTATCCAACTTTTTCTCAAAAACTCTTTGTAAAACTTTAATTGGAGATTTAAGTTTGATTTTTATTCTTGTGTGTTTCTTTGTTTAATTTCTTGTCTTTCATCTTCTTCTAATCATGATTAAACACTTATCTAACCTTGGATTTGGTGTTTTCTCAATGATTAGTGAGTAGTTCTAAATAAACAAATGGGTTCGGTAGAGTAGGGTGATTAGATGGTGGAATTTGATGCTTAGGGATTATAGTTCTTAAATCCTCATGCAGTAGATGTTCTTAATGCTAGATTTAACTTGATCAATTGAATCTAGATCATAGAAAAATTATTGCCCGAAAGGTGTTCGATGAAATTACTGAACCAATCGTTGTATGCTAAATGAGGCCAACCCAAGAGATTGTGTTAGTTATTTTAGTGGTTAAACATAGATTAGATATTAATGTTTCATAATTGTGTGATTATCCAAGAGATTGTTTTAGTTGCATGATTAGGAAAAGGATTATTAGCACGTGAGTGGATTAACCTATTCATGGGTATCTTAGACCAAGGATTAGCAGTTAGTGTTAGCATTAAGCATCTTAGGATATCATTTGATCATCCGAGTCGATTACCTTTGCCCGTTTGGTTAGCTTTTTATCATTACATTCTATGTCAAATCTTTATTATCTTTTTAGCTTAATCATTTGTCGGTTTTCACAACTTGCACGTTTTAATCGATAAACACAACCAACTTTTAATTACTTAGACTAAACGTGATTCTAATTGAACTAGTGAGTTAATTGCATCCAGAACTGGATTTGACACTTAAGTACTACATCGACATTCAAGTAGTCTAGGATTACTTGCTAGATAGGAATACATAAAATCTTTTTTATCAAATTGGCGCCGTTGCCATTTCCGGATTTCGATTGACAATTAGTTCTTTGAATTTGTTTGGGACTAAGCCCAATTTTATTTACTTTGATAACTTCTCTACCTGTCTTGTTTGTGCATCTTCAGGTGTATGCACCTGAGAAGTAGAGGAACCACGGATCTCATTCCGATAGTCAAGCATATTCGCGCGCTTGAACGTCAGAACGCACGNTTGTAACCAAGAACGTCCACCTCATATTAGACGCTTGGATTTAGAGATGGAAAACCAGATCAACAACGATGGTGGACGCACCATAGGAGAGAATGATGCCCCTAACGCTCATACTCAGCATACAGGGATTAAACCA